>ML779362.1:352943-397777 GCA_009831015.1 Picea engelmannii
AGAGGGCCCCCAGTATACGACTGGGGTTCTTGGTCTAGGACCAAGCAGTTAAAGCCCCTAGATAAGCCTAGGGCCCCTGGAAATGTCCAGGGTACCCATGCATACGGCATAGATTGATCCTTGGTCTTTGACCTTGGTGGATAAGACCCCAGAAAAGGTTCTAGGGCTACTTGATCCTCTATCAAGTATTTTTATGGTACATGACCTTCCTTGAAGAAGGACATAACCACATGAGGGATAAGTCCCATATGCAGTGATGATAAAGTAATAGGTTCACCATGTTAAATGAAGGAATGAGTATTGCCACCTAGCTAACCCTCTCTTACCCTTGCATGTGTTGGTTTGGGGTTTTGTTGTTTTTATTCAAGGGTTAAAATAAAGTTAAATTTGAAATGTTAATTATAACATGTTTAAATTTAATTTAAACATGTTTTAATTATATTCATTTTAATCCCTTGCCCTAGCCTAAAACTATAAAAGAAACCCCTACCCCTCTCCTTGTTGTAACAGTTGTTGAGTATTGTGTGGTTGTTGCGGCCCTCCCTTCTTTCTGTTGTTTGGTGTGTGGTGCGTCCCTTTCTGCTGTTTGGTGTGGCTGTGAGGTGCGGCCCCTTATCTACTGTTGCAGCATGGCTGAGTTTTAAGGGTGCGGCCCCTTCTTCTGCTCTATTGTGTGAGGTCTCTAGGGTGCGGCCCCTTTTTGTTGTGATGTATGCATAGGGTGCTACCCTTTACACTGCTGAGTGAGGAACCTTCTAGCTGCGGCCTCCTCCTATCTGCTGTCTGGAGTGTCTAGGGTTGCAGCCATCCTTTGTTTGCCATCTGGAGTGGAAAAACAACAGCCTACTATCCCTGCTGTGTGATGAATGCAGTCAACCTCTTTGTTGTGTTAAAACCCTAGGGTACAGCCTCCTATCTCCTGCTGAAATCAAGTTTATACACAGTCTTCTTGTGTAGGGTTTTGATACCTTCTATTGGTTGAGGGTTTGTTCCTGTGAGGGTTTCTAGTTCTAATTTTTGTGGCAAGAAATTTCCTTCATCTATTGGCAAAGAGATCCAACCTATAAGGTGGATCTATGAACTAAACCTTTGTCTGAGCATACTAAAAAAGTTCTATATCTCCTATGGTTATTGTTCTTTCTTCCAGGTAAGGCTGATGTACCAGGTAAGCTGCCTAATCATCTCTTTCAGATCTGGACTTGATTTTTACTTCAATACTGTTTTGATCTAGTTAGAATTGAGTATTAACTATTTAGATCTGAAGCTATACTTTGAATTTACAATTGCCTCTATAGTTGTTTTATTATTTAATGAACAGACTAGTTGTTAGATCTATAGATCTGTGTATCATCTTGAGTTTAGCTTTATAGATCTATTTTACAGTTTGGTCTTATTCTGATCTGTTCACTGTCAAATCAACAGAGTTCTTGCTTATTAGATCTGAGTTTTTATTTCTAATCTGCATATCTAATCTAACTAAGTCTATTGTTGTCTCTCTTAGATCTAAATACTAAGTGTTCTAAGTCTGTTGATCTATAGATCTAGCTGTTTTGTTCACTGAAATTAAAAGATACTATTGTTCTGCATCTTTACCCTAATTCTAACAATCCCAGACCAAGAACCCCAGTCATCTACTGGGAGCCCTTACAAGGGTTTTTTGTTGCTACCAAGAACGCCAATCATGTACTGGGGGGGCCCTCTCAGGGGTCTTTACTGCTTGGTCCCAGACCAAGAACCCCAGTCATATACTGGGGGCCCTAACAAGGGTCTTTTCTGCTTGGTCCCAGACCAAAAACCCCAATCATATACTGGGGGCCCTTACAAGGGTCTTTTGCCATGGCACTGACTGTTTGGTCCCAGACCAAGAAACCCCAAGGGTGCACTGGGGGGCCCTAGATCTCGGCTAGGGTCTTTGCCATCCTCTCGAAGAACGGCTCTTGCAGCTGCTTTAAATTTAACACCATTTAACACCCTCCCCTCTAGGTTTTTGATACTCACATTCTCTCATCACACTCCTATTGCTGCGGCTACCTCAATTACTCTTTATTGGTGATGGTGCAGCCTCTTCTTTGAGCTATTCTGTTTCAGATTTGAAGTAATTTTCTTGTACACCAGTTGGTTGGGAGCTTCCCCGAAGTTTGTTTGTTGGGATAGAGGTACTGAACCTCTACTTGTCTCTCCGGGACTGCCTTCCTTCTCTCCTGTAGCTGTTGGACTGTGTTTGAGGGAGCCACAGCTTAACCCTGAACTGTCCAAAGGTGTTGCAGCTCTCTTTTGAGGCTGCCACTGAGTTTATTGTGGCTTCAGCCCCTCGGCCTCCTCTTCCCTGGTGGCCGCTAGGTGAGTTAAAGAGACGACTCCTCCTCCTCCTCCTCCTCCTCCTCCTCCTCCTCCTTGGTGGTTCCTCCTATTCCGTGCCTTGCTGTTGAAGTTTTTTTTTTGGAGGGTTTTTGCTGTCACTGTTGTGGAGGGTATTGCTGTTTCATTTATGGGGCCACCTATACTTCAGGTCTGAGTTTTGTTTGCTTATGGGGGCACCTATACTTCAGATCTGGGTGCTGTTTGCTTATGGGGCCACCTATACTTCAGATCTGAGTTTTGTTTGCTTATGGGGCCACCTATACTTCAGATCTGGTTTTGTTTGCTTATGGGGCCACTTATACTTTCAGATCTGAGTTTGTTTGTTTATGGAGCCTCTTGTATCTCCAGATCTGAGTTTGTGTTTGCTTGATGGTGGGTTTGACACTTGTTCACAGTTCAGAGGGTTTTTCTTGTGAATTGATTTCCTTGTTGTGCTATCACTGTTTATTGGAGGTTTTCTCTTTAGGGTTATTTGCTTTTATGACGTTGGTTTATTATTGTTTCATTGGGGTTTTACTATCCATGGCAAAACTGTCCCACAGTTCTTTTGACAGAGATCAAGCCCTAGATGTTTGATATATGAACCTAAACTTCATCTGAGCATAATTACAGAGGCATACATCTACATGTGACAGGTACACATTCTTCATTGGCTAAGAGGTAAGCTAAGATTTGTTTTTCAACACTCAGGAAATTTGTTTATGTTCAGAAGTTTAATTTAATGCACACAGATCTGTTTAATGTGCCGATCTAAAATTGTTTTAGTGAACAGAATGTAAAAGAATGTCACTGTTTTACTTTTTCCCTAAAATCTAACACTAACACCTACAAGTAACTGACTAAATATCTACCTAATCCTTGAAAATCTATGATGAATTTTTTGAATTTTTAAAAAGAATTTAAAAATTGGAATTTCTATCATTGAGACGTACACCTGCCAAGTTTTTTCCATTCTAATTTTAGATTATCCTAATTTTTTTCATATTGTACTGAATCCAAATTCTAATTTGAACTTGGTAACTGTGTTTGAATACCTAAAAAATGAGGGTAAATCAAACTTGGTTCCATCAACTGCATTTGACATCAGTTTAACTAAACAACATTTCATGTTGCCAAATGAAATAACCCCAGTTCACATCTTCTCAATTCCCGCCCAAGCCTGTTGTGACTCCCACCCAAGCTTGTCATGTCAATCCACTATATTGCTACAAATCCGGGGACAACATTTAGCAAACCCACCAACAATCCACCAAACAAACCAAGACCTACATGTAAATGACTAAATATTTACTGGATGTTCAAAAATCTAGGTTAATTTTTTTAATATCTAAAACTTTAAAAATTTTGCATTTTTTATCACTCAAATGTATACTGCTGAATTTTTTCCATACTGGATTATTTTGATCCAATATTTTTCCATATCATACCAAATTTGAGTTAGAACTTGATAACTATGTGTTTAAACACCTAAAAAATGAGGGGTAAATCAAATTTAGTTCGGCCCACAGCATTTGACATCATTGCAAGTAAACACTGTTTTAGACTGCCAAATGAAATAACCCCAATTTCCCTGTTCTCAGTTCCCTCCCAAGCTCGTCATGACTCCCACCCAAGCCTGTTGTGTCAATCTTCTCTATTGCTACCAATGCATGGATAAAATGAGCAAATCCACCAACAATCCGCCACTCTCAAGCCCTAATCAAACCATGACCTACAAGTAAATAACTAAATATTTCCCTAATACTAGAAAATCTTGGTTGAATTTTTTAAGTTTTCAAAATTTGCATTTTTATCACTGGGATGTTTACTACCACATTGTTTCCTCACCAATTTTTTAATCCAATTTTTTTTTATATCAAACTGAATTCGAATTCAAACTCAAACTTGGTAATTATGTGTTTGAAATTTGAATGCCTACCAAATGAGGGTAAATCTGAGATGAAGCTATATACATAACTACCTCCTTAATGTAAAGATATGATAGGCCAGCAACAACCTTCGTATTTGAGAAGCTAAATACTGAGGTCCCATGTTGGCCAAAGCAGACCTAAAAATGCCCCATTTTATTTAAGGAGACCATACATTAACAAATGTGCTCCAATTAGTCCTGGTCTCATGAAAACCAAACCAACTTAGAATATTTAATAATTTTGCAGAAAAACTGATCAATACCATTAGTGAGTGGACCACTATACAAATAAGGTTGGGCCATTGATGTTTGTCATCAAGATCAATGACAAAACCCAAAATAGAGTTGCCACTTGCCAAGCCAATGCATGAACAGAGATTGGTATGCACAACATCTGCAAAGGGTATCGCCCATCTGAACACTAAACTAGCATAGACTTATCTCAATCCCAGAGCAAAAGAAAATAACTGAACAAAATTTTACCCTCACAACTGAGCAAGGATGATTTCAGCCATCAGAATAACCAGTGAGTTTATGCAACAGTAAAACAAAATCATTCTCTCTTAACTTTATACCAAACCTTGGAAAACTGCCATGCTAAAAAATCGAGATGTGATCCCAAACATACTATAATAATAATAATAATAATATATTTTTAAGGTCACGGCCAAGCCAGCACACCAAATTGGTGTATGAGACCCCCTTGTTTGTGGGACAAGGGACCCCCCTCCGCCCAGCGATTTGACTGGTAAAGTCTACGAAGGTATACATACCCTACCCCCCTCTGGATTTGAACCTGTGACCTCTTAAGAGGAAACACATGTTCTTAACCATTAGGCCCACTCGGGCTGTATGGTAAAGTCTACGAAAGTATACATACTAATTACATTGTTTGTGTGGTTCTCTCCATCTCCTAAAAGTTGATACATTTTCACTTAAAAATAGCAGAAATAAATCCTGAATCTAGATGACATCACTGTGAAATTGTGAATACTTCCGAACCACCTGAGAATAATCTATCCGAACTCACCAAAAACGTCATAGTAAGTCATAAAATACTTCAAAGTCCCCTAGTGCCCTATGATGACAAGTAGTAAGATGTCATACACAATTCAAAAGAAAACATTCATAATGCTAACACAGTAACATCAAAGCTCACTATCAAAGTTGGGGATCAAGAGATAATTCTCTAATGCATGTTGTCAAATTACAGCTTAAAATATGGCCAAAAGTATGAAGAACTTCCTCCCTAAACTTATAACTAGAGGAAAGTTGACACTATCTTCATCAAGGGAGTAAATACATCCTTTACAACTCAATAATTGTCTTAAACGGCACTACTTCCCCTATGCCTTAGATTGCATTATCTTGTTTGTTTGCTTCTGAAACAAAAGGTTGTCTTCAAATTCTAGTTAAACATGCTGCCACGTAGCACCAACCCTCTACACACCAGCTAATAGTGTGCTTTCCATTGCCCATATGATCCAAGACGGTAAAACCTGAAAAGGAGTGCAACCTCTTACCAAGATGCCAACAATTCTACACTCTGCATCATCAATAGTGACTGTCACCCATTGACCCTAGGAAGTTCTTTTAAAATTTCTTTGCATTCCTGTTTGCTGGCCTTGGCCCCTCACTATAAACATTTGGGAGCGTGATAATCAGAATAAAAACAAACAATCCTACAGGATAATATATTCATGAGCTTAGTTCCTAGATACCAGATTTACACCCAACGTTGTATGTAATTCTGAAAACTGGAAAAAAATAGAATAGAAAAAAGTTACTCGCATGCAACTCACAGATTCCTTCAATATAGCTAGTTGTTGAAAAACTAAAGTACAACCCAACATGAGACATAATAGTTGACAACAAGAAGAAAAGAATCCATACCAGCAGTGGCCCTTATTAATATTGAGAAATGATTCAAGAATGAAGACAGTAATAAAATGAACCAGTTGCTAAAGGTGCTATGATAGATTCATTCAGACAGGTGACTCCCTCTATTACCCTCTCTCTATTTCCTTTTCTCTACACGTCTTTATACCCAGGATCCAGGGATAATAGTTATCCATTAAGCCAAACCCGATTGTTGAGGCAAGTGGCATTGGGCTAAGTGATTTGTGTCATTCTCCCCATAACATCAGCCCCATCTGTAGGTACACTTTCATCTTTGTAATTCATTACCCAAGCTAACACTTCATCTTTTACATTGCAATTACACCACATTACCCTTACTGAGTCACACTACATGTGTAAATTAATCTCTATCCACGAAGAAAAGCACACGGCCAAGTCATGCTTAAAAATAAATCTCCTTGGACATATAAAATGAGAGAGTTGTCTTCTGTCTTGCCATTAGTGTAGACATTAGCTCCAATTCTAGAGTAATGTCACTTAAGACACACTTTGTAATTTTCATAATGATTGCCCTCTAATTCCCAGTATATTTCAACCGCAGGCTATCAAACGTTCTGATTTTACAATCAAGTTTATTACTAGTATGTTAGAAGTTTTAATAATATATTTTTTCTTCTATCAATACTAACAATGTTTTCCCCCCATCCATTTTATACATTTATGATTTATTTTGCCATGTTTGCCTCTCACAGGCTAGTGTGCCCCCACAAGAGAGCCATTGATTAGTGGAAGCTGTCACTGTTAAGTCAGGACGGTCACAGATTCCTATAAAAAGTGTATGGAAGGGCCCACCTCTTGATAGGTGGTGGTTGGTACTCAGTACTTAGTTGAAGGAAGCTTATTCAAGTTCCCTTTTGTTTAATAGTTTCCCTTTTAGTTAATGGAAGTCTATTCACGTTTCCATTTGTATAATAGTTTCTGTTTTGTCCTTCTAATGCACATGTCTGAACTCAGAGTATCAGTGTTAAGCCTCATCCTTAAAGTTTAACCCATTTTCTTGTAGCAGTTTTATGCCTTGAAAAATATTTATATCTAAGAAAAACAAAATATTCAAGGCTAGTTAGTTAATGCAGTCGAAGAAGACTGGGTATGGATTCAACAGATCTGATCACGGCATGTTTCACTGGTATACATTAGTAAGCTTTTGGGGAAATTACAAATGCAAACTTTTCTTTTGTTCCCTTCCTCGACTTCTGCCTTCAGAGATTAGACCAGGAAAATGCTTGGCTAGCATAAAAAGGTTGGTCAATGTGAAAATCAAATTCAAGCGTTTCTAGCAGATTCTTGTTTGTCATCATAATAAAAACCTACAACAAGATGCTAGAAAATAGCAATCCCCTTATTAATATCTGAAAATGCAGCTATTCAGAAACAAGTACTCAAAGAACTTGAATGCTTATCGAGATTTCCAGATAATGCTTATAGTTTGTCTTTAAAGTGCAGACCCGGGCCACTTGACTCAAGACACCGATGTCTGACCTGCTTTGCCTTGGCCTCTGCCTCCATACGAACTGCATCAGCATGCTTGTACAAATGCTCTGTTGTCTGCTTCGTTCTGCATGCGCCAGGATGCCATCTCTTCCAAAATCAGGGCCTCCTTTTGTAGCATGTCTGTGCCTTGACATATACAATATGTCTCAGCCTATCAAAAAAACTTTAAGACAACATTCTACTACCTACTTGTTCATGGCTGAGACAGTATGCAAAGTGAACTACCTGGTTTTAAGGTCCTCGGTCATGCCTTTAAACTCGCTTGCTTTTTCTTTAAGCTCTTTGATTGACTTTTGTAGTTCCGGATTGCTGCAAACACAAGTACAAAGCTAAAAATGACAAAGAGTTTGAATTTTTTTCCAAAACAATAAACAGTGGCATTCAGAAGCTCCAATTTTTCACCAGAAACTAATTCAAAATAGTTTACAATAATCCACAAAGCAGAGCTAACAGGTAGATAAGATAAGGTAAGATAATTTTATCGATGTCCAACAAATGGTCACAAAGGTAGGTCAATGGGACTAAAAGAGTACAATCAGTGTAACACGTAGTGGGATTGCGGAAGCAACTCCTATAGCGACATGAACAGAAACAGGAAAAGATGTAAGAACATAGCTGCAAAAAGCTAAAAGACTAGCTCAAAGAAAGAAAGATTCAGAGATATAGAATGGTACATAAGCAAAATCTCATCAAGAACATTCAAGTGGTGCCAATGCCGAAAGAGAGGGGAGAGAAGAAGTTATCTCCCGATCTGAATCCTTAATCATATTGATGGGGACAATTCAATGTAAAGACGATTCAATGGGACGTGCACTAATGAGCATGAACAGCACAATGCATACTTTGCAAAGAGCAGGTAAGGTGTACAAAGGTGAACACAATAGAATGCTATCTTCGGAGCATAAAACCATCAATGCAGCAAAGGTCTGTGTAGGCCACTACACTTAATCAGTGATATCGTACAGAATTGTACATCAGGGTTCAAGCAGTTCCAAGAAAAGGAACGGAAATTTTAAGTTCCCTAATTTCACCACTTGGAAGAATGGAAGAAGTGCTTTAAAATTTCCTGTATATAATGCAGAAACAGAAAAGGAAAATTTTATAGTGACAACTTCTCCAAATGGCTACAGTTGACTGTTTCCTCATTTGCCAATTATCAAAATAACTATTTTCTCGTCTCAAAACCCTAATGTTACCATGTTCGCCAATACAGTACACTGTGTCATTTACCTGAATAACCTACGCTTCTCAATTTATGAACTTGATATGCCAACCAAACACAATACATATATGTTGACTATTTTTATTTATTAAAGTTTCCAAGGTTTTCATTCACAGAGGATTCCAGTCTATGTCTGCACCAAGTTGCCCTGACAACATAAAGTGCAAAGGCAAGTTCATTATTATATTAATATTGCACTAATTGTCTATAATATTACTTTAAGACTAAAGTGCATTTAATATTCCAAAGATTATCTTCTGCAAGAGGAAAACGCTTAAAGCATACGAACCTTTGCACTTCCCCCTTGACACGCTTTGAAAACTCGTTAAAAACGCTCATATGCCGAGCATTTAAACGACTTTGCACGGTAAATGCGGACGCTCGATGGATTACACTCTGCAAATAGACAAAAAACATCCATAGCATCAATTTAATTTCGCCGAGTAGCATTGAAAAACAAATAAAATATCTTTCAACATTTTTTGTATGAAAATGAAAAAGCGAAAGATGCATATCGCAACAAAAACTGTGGAGATCATTTACGATTGTTTCCGCTTTTTTTGCATTGTATTAATATCTCATGGAGACGAATAAAAAACAAAACAAGCATTAAATTTGAAATATTGCAATATGGAGATTTCTGAGGTCACAACGAGACATTTGAAGAGCTGAAAGCACAATAAAAATATAGCAGGAATTTAAAGCGTTGATAAAACCTGTTGCCGTAAGCGGTAAATAGCAAAAATCTGCTTAGACGACTGCATAATATCGCGACCTAACATTCTGCTTCCCATATTCCACCGCCCTCAAAATGAACTCGAACTGCAATTGTTTAAGCAAATACACGCAATTCAAGCTTCCAAAAGGCAAAACAGCCGTTTCGAAGCCAAATCCACTGCTGAAAAATCCAGTGGTCTGGAGGGCTCAGATGTCCCAGAACTGCGAAGTAATGGAAGCCAAAAAAAGAGACACGCAATCTTGGTTATTTAAAAGCAGAAAGGATATATTTAGGTGCATGCAAGGGTTTTGAGGTAGGGTTTGAAGACGGCCCTGGCCTTGTTGTGTGCGCAATAGGATTTTCTATAACCCTTGTACGCATTAAATTCTAAACTTGGAGAGGAAATATACTTGAATTTGCGTGTTAAGTGGGAATAGATGTTTGCATGGAGAAGCCTCTTCTTATCCTGCTTTTTTATATTCTTGGCCGCTATGAGTTGCAAACTATTTTCATAGAACCATTTTCTTCACGTTATTTTATTTTTTTAATTAGAAAAAAAATTTAAACCATCGATTTAGGGTTCAAAGGTGACTTGCATTTATTAGGTTATACTTTTCCAGTAAACTTGGGGAGATTTGTACTCTTATCACTTCTGGGTAGATCTAGAGTGACTACTTGTGCATTTTTATTAGTATGGCATTTTTTTAATGTCAAAGTTGTGGCTTGATATTTGTAATACTTTCCTTGTATATATACTAACTTTGTTATTAGACTTTGTTGAAGGTTGAGGCGTAGAGGGACTATAGCAATCTATAATTAGTTGACTTCATATTAGTTTGTCTTTTGACCAAAAATATTTGCATAATATTTATTGTTGAAACTAGAAGGACTATGGCAATCTATAATTAGTTGAATTCATATTAGTTTGTCTTTTGACCAAAAATATTTGCATAATATTTATTGTTGAAACTAGGGAACTAAAAACATTGATTTTTATATAATAAAAAATACCATATATGTCATGATCTGATTGGATAACAGATTGGAGGTCTTATTGCCAGCTTCGTTATTCCGAATGTTTTATATGTTAGCATATCCAAAGTTTTTGACCGTTACTTTTATTCTTGAAATGTTTGGATATCGAAGTTTTGAAGATAGAGAGTCGGGTTTTTATTAGTTCACTTCATATTACTTTGTCCTTTGAATAATTTATTTTTTTACATACCCTCTATTGTTCCAACTATTGTTACTTTTTTTTTTTATTGTTATAAAATAATATAATAAATGTTTACATAGTAGTGCTGACGGACTTAAATGTTTACCTAAGAAGTCTCATAGCCTTAAATGTTTACTTAACATGCATGTTACAATACATTTTCCTCTGGGTCTTTCTTTTCTTTTTCTTTTTTTTTTAATGCAATGTTCTCTGTAGTGAATATGGGCAATATTGTTCTTCAGCGGCATTATCGGTTCAGTGGTTCGTGCTTGCTCCTTGCTTGTTCATCGGTTTCTTGTTTACGTGTTGTTCTTGTTTTCTTGTTGGTCTTGTTGCAGTTTGCACACTTGGGTTTCTGCAACCGTGATTGGAACTGGCCTTTTGTCGTTCCCCATCGACGGGGAGGTTTCGGTGTCGTGTTTAATCTCCTCTGCTATTTGCAGTTTGCAGGTGAGACATTTCACTGTTGGGGGTGCCTGAGTCGAAATCCTCTTGCAAAACATCTTTGTATGTGAGGAGAAAATACGATTTTATTTTTCTATACGCCACTGTGGTTGCGATGGAGGTAGGTTTTGTGTTGAACATTGGTGATCAAGAACGAGACGAAGACAACGTTAGTCCCGCTTCTTTGGTCGTAGTAATCACATACAAAGATGGACAGCAAGAGGATTTTGAACGCTCCCAGTATTGAAAAATACCAACCGTGAAAACTACACCTTTCTTCTTGGGCATCACTGATTCAGTGGTCCATGCTTGCTCCTTGCTTGTTCACTGATTTCTTGTTTGCATGTTGCTCTTGTTCTTGTTTGCATGTTGTTCTTGTTGCAGTTTGCATGCTTAGGTTTCTGCAACCAGGATTGGAACTGGCCTTCTGTCGTTCCCCATCAACGGGTAGGTTTCGGTGTCGTGTTTAACTTCCTTTGCTATTTACAGTTTGCAGGTGAGAAATTTCACTGATGGGGATGTCTGAGTCGAAATCCTCTTGCAGAACATCTTTATATGTGGGGAGAAAATACAGTTTCCTTTTCCTATACGTCATTGTCGCTGCGATGGAGGTAGGTTCTGTGTCGAACATTGGCGATCAGGAACGAGGCGAAGACGGCATTACAAACCTGCTTCTCTGGTCGTAGTAATCACATACAAAGATGGACAGCAAGAGGATTTTGAACGCTCCCAGTATTGAAAAATACCAACCGTGAAAACTACACATTTCTTAATTGTTTGCACAGTGGCAGGCCTTTAGACAGTCTTCACAGCCTTTAATGTTTACCTGACATGCCTTATAGCCTGAAATGTTTGCTTAACAGATGTGTTACAATACATTTTCTTCCGAAATTTTTTATACAATCTTGTGTGCAATGAATTTGGCTAATATTGTTCTTCACCGACATTCATGGTCGGTTGGTTGGTGCTTGCTCCTTGGTTCGTTGGATGTTGTTTATTGTTGTTTGATTCAACTTTGCAAGGTTGAGGTCCTATAGCTGCATTTGGGCCTTTTGGTGCTTCTTCATTGGTTTGTTATTTGCTGCTTATTGTTGTTTGCTTCAACTTGGCAAGGTTGGGGTCCTACATCTGCAGTTGGACCTGTTATTACAGTTTGTGGGCCAGGGGATGCACTTCTGTCTTTCTCCATTCACCAGTGGGTCTCGATTTTGCGGTTGCATTCTTGCATAACTTGACAGGCCTGTTGCAATACATTTTCGTCCATCTATATCTTGACATCATGAGTTCAATCGACCATTGTTCATTTGCATACTTAGCCAATTTCTTCTAAACTTGCCCTTTTTCCCTTTTGTTCTTACCCTCTATTATGTGTTTCTGGTTCTATACTTTGTCACGTTTCTGTGCTCACGGGTTCCCAGTGTGGCGAGCTGACAAATCGTCATCTCCATCTATATCTTCACATCACGAGTCTGATCGATCGTCGTTCATTTGCATAATTAGCCAATTTTATGAACGCAGGTTCGCGAATAGGTGCTATTGAACTTTGGTAACCCTTGTTTGGGGTACACATCTTGCACCCAAAACTTTTGTGCTCTACAATTCAACCCCGGACTCCTCAAACTTGCAAGTCTGACTCTACCTACAATGACTACGTCTATCCGACCTGACTTTCCATACTTAGTCGAGTCTTCAAAGTTTCGCGAGTTCACGCACTCTCGGGTTTAGAAAAGTTTAAAAGCATGTTTTCGCTCCCCTCCATCCCCACCACCTTTCACCCTTCCCAATGCACATTAATTTTGCTTTTACTATTGACAACCCACCATACAGGTTCGAAAAGATTGGCTTTAATAAGCGGAAAGCTCAAGGACATCTCCCATTAAAATGCATTAACAGGCGAATATTATGGGATCTGATAAAAAAAATTGCGTCCATTTTGAATTTGCAAAAATGTTGGTTATTTTAGTTTTTTAAAGGCATCATCATAGCAATAGTGCAATATTGTACTACCACACTGCCATCCACAAACGTGTCATCCATAGACGTCTTGATGTCATGTCGCTCTTTAATATTGTGCATATATTATAGGTTGTCACATTTGAGAATCTGCTTGCATATGGGAATGTTAACTCGTGTTATTAGTGACTATTCAGCACACATATTCGAAAAGATTAGCATTAATAAGCGAAAAGACCGAGGGCGTCTGCCATTAAAACTAATTAAACCAAAATGTACGGATAATTATACTATCATCCTCCAGCGTTCATTTTAAATACTTATTCCCATTTCTCTCTATCATCGAAGAGTTGGGCTTTAAGGTGCCTTCGTTGTAATGTTCCTGGTCATGGACATGTGAGACAACTTAGAGATGCCATTCAAGCCCAATTGAAAGAGGAGGGAATGGTTTTATGTGACGTCATCTTTGAGCAAAAAAAAACTCTTTTAGCCAACAGAAACTCAGACACACAAAAAAAAAAATCAAGTATCTTATGATTAATGTTCTCCCTGTATTCGATGCTTTTGTTAGTTGAAAGGCCTGCCTGAAGATTTGTGTGTTGAACTTCTTTGTTTTCTTACTGGGAGTTGGAAGGGACTTTCAGGTCACCTACAAAATGCTCCTTCGTTGAAGTATATAGTTTCTTCGAACAACACAGATTTGGCAAGTGTATCAAATTTTGCAGACCACACAAGAATTTATCTTTCGTCAGAGGAGTTGCACATATCGTGGCTTGCAAAATGGTCTTGAATATTCGAAAATGACGTGAAATATTACTCCATTCACGCATATACTCAGAAGGAAATTAAAAATTTGGATCATCGCAAGTATGAGAAACTGTATGGGTAGTTGAATCAACATCCTAAAATTACAGGAGTTTCTATTTCAAAGTTTGTTGAGCTACTTTTGGGTGTGGTAACAGACGTGACAGAAAGTCATATTCTTTGTCAAAGTTTGTTCATCGTCCTTTGAATGTAGTAATAGACTCCACATACAATCAACTGCCTGTCGCTACTGCACATTTTTTTCCATTATTCCTATGCATATGATTGCATCTGGTTAGATGAGCTTGCCCCTCTTTGCACGAATATTCTCCTCCTACTTGAAGGTGGGTATAAAACCAGGGAACGACGCTCTCAAAAGTTTATAATGCTTGCATGGACATGTAACTAGGAAAAGTTAATGGGAAGTAATCATGGATTATGAACTTTACAACAGTTTCTGAAGATTACTTTATACTACCACCTTCTACAAGAAGTTTGGCGTCTTCAGGTAATGATTTGGTTTTTGAAAATCACCTTTTACTACCACCTTCATGTAATCATTTCATTTCATTCTTTAGAAGAGACCTTAATGTAGTGGTGTATTCCAGAGTTGTTTCCACCTAATATCAATCTTCATGTTGTTTTCCTTGCTTTGGATAAGGAAAATGCATTTATTATGTTGCAGTGGATCCGATATTTGAAAAAAAAATAAAAATTGCTCAAACAATACAATTTCTTATTTTTTTAAATATAGAACAATGTATTTTTTGAACACACAGTTGTTCGAAAAGTTTTAGCCGTTGTTTGGGATTCACGTCCTTCGAGGATGTTAATTGATCACACAATTAATATTGCTTGTGCCAATGCAATCGAGTCGTCGTCCACTATGGCAATTGCACAACATTGCAATGTCAGATAATAGATGTTTGACATGTACCTAATGTCAATGTCATTATATCATAGGACACCCAACGTCCAAAGATTTTTGGACTCGAAGCAACATTGTAGTTGTTGTGACAAAGCAACACTAAAGTCAATGTTCTTTGTAGGTCTGACAATCATGCAGTCTAAGTGCTTTGACAATGACAACGCTGCTTATTCACCACATTGTCGCACTGCAATCAATAATACCGTTCCCATTGCCACCGCCAGTGTCGATGTCCGAAGTCGAAGCTATATGGAGCCTGGGGTCACCGCTAGTGTGGATGCCTAAAGGTGAAACTCCCTAGAGCCTGGGGTCGTGACTTCTTACACTTGACATTAGTATCAGAAGTGACTGAAAGTTGATTGTATATCGAGTTTGTTACTACATCCAGAGGTCGCTCAACACTTTTTGACATAGAAACTGGATGTCTGTCAAGTATGTTGCAACTTTGGGATAAAACGCTCTGTAATTTTAGAATGTTGATTCAAACGCGCATACAGTTTCTCACATTGGTGAGTATCCAATTTTATAATTTCCTTCTAAGTGTATTCTGGCATGGAGTAATATTGGACGTCACTTCTGAATATTCCAGACCATTTTGTGGGTCGCGATGTCTGCCACCCCTACGACGAAATATATATTTTGATGTGGTCTGCAACACTTGATACACTTTCCAGACCTGTTATGATGAAAGAAGCTATGTACTTCAACAGAGGAACATTTTGCAGTTGACTTGGATGTCCCTTCCAATTTACAACAATAAAACAAAGAAGTTCAACATACAAATCTTCAGGCAGGCTTTTCAATGAAACAGATGATCAAATACAGGGAGAATAACAGTCACAACATACTTGAATTTTTTTTTGTCTCAACTTTTGTTGGCTAATAGGATTTGTTTCCCCCAAAGCTGATGTCACAGAAAACCACTCCCTCGTCTTTGAATTGGGCCTGAATCGCATCTCTAAGTTGTCTCAGATGTCAATGACCAAGAACATTACAAGGAAGGCACCTTAAACCCCAAGTTTTCGACGATAGTGGGAAATTAACACTTAGCAAAGTATGGAATGTTGAATAACCAACCAATGCATGCAGGCCATATCTAGAAGAGACAAACTATTCAAAAAGTTGGCATAGATCTAACTGGCAGCACCAATGAAGTCCAAGACCCGAAATTGATATCCAACTCGTTGTTTTTTACGAATCAAGCATTTGATGATCAAGTTGAAATCTATAAAACATTGTCCACAGGCTTCATTATTGTACATATTTGCTTTTTTTGTCCGCGACAAACTTAATCGCAGTCATCATGGAAAATAATCTTAGCTGTATTTTGTAACCCAATTTATTTGAATATAGAATATTTGAAGCTTCTGTATGGTGTTTTTCAATCTCGGGTATTGTTTATTATTTTATTTTGTGCTTTTCTTGTGTTGTTAAACATGGACGACAATATTTTCTTTTTGTTGCCCAACATTTCGATTTAAATAAAGGCTACTCTATTCGCTCCTTACATTTTACATGGAAGAATAATTTGTCATGGGCCATACTTATGTGGCGCCTGCCCTATACTTAAAGAAATAAATGGGAGGAATCGTCCTGCTTTCATTCTTCGGGGTCCCGTAAATAGAATGAATTAATGACTCTATTTCAACAAGGCAACTCGAGTGTTGACGTCATGTTCCTGTTCAATATTTTGCATATATTGCATCTTAATCTATTTGATAATATACGTACATATAAAAAATTGCGAACCGGACAACATCCTGCAAATTGGAAGATTCTTTACATTTGGACCGGAAATAATCTATTAATATATGTTAATATGAATACTATTGGATTAAACATAAACACTTTCTCTTTAAATTTTCCTTTTTTTCTCCCCCTCTATTATCCCTTGGTGGTTCTATATTTAGTCGCATCTCTATGATCACGGCCTCCTGGATTTGCGGATTGGCAGATGCTCATCTTTATCTATATCTTCACACAATGAGCCCGACCGACCGCGGTTCCTTTCAATACTTAGCCAATTATCTGACCACCGAGTCTCGGGTTTGCGGTATCCAACACTTATGTCCCCCGTTCCTTTTCCATTTTCTTCTTCCGTCTATTATCGCTTTCTGGTTATATACTTAGTCGCCTTTCTATGATCGCGGGTTCCAGGGTTGGTGGGCTGACATATTTTCATCTCCATCTATATCCTCACATGACGAATCAGACCGACCGTTGTTCCTTTCCATACTTAGCCAATTTTATGGTTGCGGTTGTCGGGTTGGCGCTTTCAAACATTGCTACTTCTTGTTCCGTGATATACATCTTGCACTCAATAGTCGCCTTTCTATGATCGTGGGTTCCAGGGTTGGCGAGCTAACATATTTTCATCTCCATCTATATCCTCACATGACAAATCCGATCGATCGTTGTTCCTTTCCATACTTGGCCAATTTTATGGTCGCGGTTGTCAAGTTGGCGCTTTCGAACTTTGATGCTTCTTGTTCTGTGATATACATCTCGCACTCAAAACTTTTGTGATCTACAATTCCACCCCGAACTCCTTGAACTCGCAAGATTCACTCTACCGGGGTTCACAAATGTTTCAAAGCATTTGTCGCTACTACCGTTGTTCCTTTCTATACTTAGCCAAATTTTTACACTTGTTTCGTGATATACATCTTGCACCCAAAAAATTCTCTGATCTACAATTCCACCCCGGGCTCCTCCAACTCGCAAGCTTCACTTTACCCGAATTCATAAAAAAATTCAAACCATTTATGGCTATCTTCCATCCCCGCCACAATCGCGCCCTTCCCAATGCACATTAATTATTTCAGCCTCTAAATTAACTTCCATTAGTTCGTGACCTACAAATAGCACCCGGACCTCTACCATAAACAAATTCACTGTTGGACTCCGATATCGTCCCCTCTTCCGTGATACATATTATGCATTCAAATGTTCTTAGCGATACAATTTGACTGTCAGGGCCTCAAGTCTTCTAGGGAGACCTTGTCACCCTATTTTCGATCCTCGGATTCGCGGGTTCACGAAATCTCCAGTTCCTACTCACTGTTTCATGTGCCAGCCATCTTCGTACTTCTTTCCAAATATGCAATGACAAAGGTTTAATGCTAAGACGCCATCATGCAACAACCGTAAAGATCGTCATTAATAAGAAAAAGCCTCGAGGACTAACCATTCCTACAGACCTTGTCCAGAAACATGCAGAGAAGATCTTGCCAGGTAATGGGAAAGCTATTACAAATTCCAATATATTAGCGAAAACAAGTCTGGGCCACCGTTTCCCTATTCCATACTTGGACACTTTTTCGATTGTGGGTTCCCGGATTGACGGCCTCAAAATTGTGTTTCGAATCTTCTGTGACTTGCAAAGAGTGCCCGAAGTTCCGCTATATACAATTTGTTCGTTGGAATGCCCCCTTAGGAGCCCAACAATCTCTCATTCCTTTCAATACTTAGCCCCAAGTTGGTTGTATCTCCATGACGTGGTACATCTACTGAGTATCGAGTCTGGCCTACTATTTCCATGTTCCATACTTAGACACTTTTTAGATTTCGGGTTCCCGGACTGGCGGGCTCAACATTGTGTTTCCAATGTTTAACGACTAGCAAACAGTGCCCGAAGTTCCGCGATATACAATTTGTCCGCAGGAATGCACCTTCATGCCCTAATCTGTGGTCAACACTCCCGATAGATACAATTTGACCCTTGGGCCCTCACCTTCCTTGATTGTTGTTCCCTATTCTCACCACCTTCCTACTTCTCTTTGGATATGCAAGTGGCAAGCTTTAATGCTAACACTTCATCATGCATGAACCTTAGACATGTCATTAATGAGCGAAAGGCTCGAGGAGATCTCCCACACTTCTATCATATACAAATTGACCGCCATACTCCCATATCATCTCCTCTTATGTGGTACACATTTTGCACTCAAGTTCCGAGACATATAATTTGACCCTCGGGAAGTCTCGTCTCCTAGGGAACCATTGTCACCCTAATTCTTAAGCTCGTCCGACCGCTTTCCATACTTGCCCATTTCATGGAATCTCTTTCGCGGATCATCGGGTTGGTGGGTTCACGAAATCTCCAATTCTTAGTCACTGTTTATTGTGCCCGCCACCTTCGCACTTCTTTCAAAGTATGCAATGACCAAGGTTTAATGTTAAAAGTTCATCATGCAACAACCGTACAGACTGTCATTAAAAATCAAAGCGTCGACAAGATAGTGAAATTTAAATGAAGCTCGACTCCTCGAATTTAAATGAATTTATTTTCTCTTATTTTCTCTTTTTCGCCCAGAGACATGCATAAAAGATCTTGCTATGCAATGGGATATATATTACAACTTTCAATATATTAGCGAAAACGAATCTGCCCACCCGTTTCCCTATTCCATACTTGAGCCAATTTTTTTATTGCGGGTTCCCGAATAGGCGGGCTCAAATTTTCACTTCCATTGTTCTGTGTCCTACGAACATTACCTGGACTTCCACGATATACAAATTGCCCTCTGGACTGTCCCATCATGCCCTCTTCTGTGAATTATGCGTTTTGCAACTCAAAATGTTATGAGATATACAATTTGATCCTCGCGCCCTCGCCTCCAATGATTATACCTTGTAACCATATTTTGAAGCCCGCCTGACCGCTTTCGATAATTAGACACTCCTTACTTGCACTTTCCCGTACCCGCAACCTTCATACCTCTTTCTTAATATGCAATTAGTAACCTTTCATGCTAACAACTCACCATGCAGGAACCGTCAACATTGTCATTAATGAGCGAAACGCTCGAGGAGATCTCCCATTAATATGCATTAAACCAAGATCTGTAGAGATTTACATTATCCCTTTCGATTGTTCATCTCAAACACGGGTCGTCACATTGGCCCATCTAGGAAATATCCAATCCTTAATTGTTCATTGCCATACTCGCCATGTTTGCACTTCTATGTATGCATTTACTAGTCTCTAATGCTAACAATGCATCACGCAACAACCGTCCAAATTGTGATTGATGAGCGAAAGTCTCGAGGAGATCTCCCCTTCACACGCATTGGACCAAGATTTGTGCAGGGTTATATTATCCCTTCCAACTCTTCATTTCAAACATTGTTTGGAGAAAATCAATGTTCTCGTAAACTTATGGCAACAACTCGACAATAGTTCTGTGGAGATACAGTGAATATCTTCGGACGTGAGGACTAGAACTTCTAGTGGTCCAGGGCATACTGTTACTATTCATCCTGTTTTTCCTAGAATGAAGTGATTTGGACCTCTAGAATCGCTCGTGGAGGCTGCGTCCTTGAGGTTTTTTACTGTAAGGAGGTGGTCTCTTGGTGCACTGAAAAATATATTTCAAGCCAAAGAATTATTCCACTGCGCGACCATTCTCTTGTTTCTTTGTCACCTCAGGTCTTCTGCAAGATGTTAAGATTGTCGGAGCCAACATTGGCCTTCAGAGGACAAGACTGCAAACAGTTCCTGGAAAAACATGATAATAGGTTGGACCTCTTATCCAAGTTCCTCGAAGACCCAACGACAGTTCCTAAAGATATCACAAAGTTGCAGGTCATTTCCTTTAGAAATCCATTTCGGGAAATTGCTTCGTTGTTTACAAGAATAATGGGACAGGAATCCACGACAAGCATTTCCCATATAGTTATTTATATTTTGTACTTCACAGTCAATGAACAATTCATTTTCGATTAGGGAAAGCTAATTTCCATTGAAATCTGTTCCCAACTATCACGATTCAAAGAATCAAAGAAATTTTATATGTCATCCTACTTGATTTTCGCAATAGTGCATTGCTGTCCGTTTCCAAAACTGTCTCTGTCCAAAACAATAAACTATGAATTTGACCCAATAACATTCTGGTACGAGGCCTTGTGGAGGCACAAAGCCTCCCATTGTTTTTATGAGGTTTTTAATGGCTTTGACTCAATTTTCAAATATTTATTGTTAGGAAAGGATGCTCCCCGGATGTCTGGCAAGGCAACCAAGTTTTTGGACAGGAAGGGGACACTTGAACAAAAGGAAAATTACAGTCTAATAATGATCTTTGGCTCCAAGGAAAATCCTGCTTTCCTTCCATACCACATCACGAACAAGATGTTTGTTACAGAATTAGCAAGGCAATACAACCACTGGTTACATTTTTTCCATGACAAGAGAAAAAAATAGTTCATTCCTCTGCCCTGGAAAGTCGGGGACTTCGTGTGGAGAAACGTCAACAAGATTGACGAATTCGCAGGCTATTTCAAGAACTTGAACCTAAAATATGTTGAAAGGATAAAAGGGTTCAACCCTAATGGGATTTTTCAAGAACATTTACTATCAGTTGGCTTTAGCGGCTCTTTTATCTATAGATGCATGACCGAAGACAGAGACAGTGACGACAACACTCCTGCTTCTGACGATTGTGAGGTAGAGACATTGCAAAGCACAACTAAATTGTACAAACAACAGGGAAAAGGATCCAATGAGAAGAGTGGTCAGTCCCCAGCCAGCACTCCCAAGAGCACGACATCACGGAGCATCGCTTCAACGGACCACCCCAGTGAGAAAGCAACCCAGAAATCGTCAAACGAAGGAGGAGATAAGAACCCTCCTCGTGGAAAAATTGATAGTTCTCACAAGATTTCTCTGACGAAGAAGAGAAAAAACATTGTAGGGCAGGCGGAAGAACCCGAAATTGAAAGTGAGCACATGCAACTTGAAACTTTTGTGGATGCCCTGTTGCAGAAAGTTGACCCGCACGCAGACGCAATGCATCATAGTTCCACAATGGAAATAATTGAGACTGACATTTTTTACGAAGATAAATCTTTCGTATTCCAGAGCATTGTTTTTGACATCCAATCTAAAAATTTAATCATTGAAAAGAGAGATGTAACAAATAAGAAAGGCAAATCTCGTACAAAGATTAACTTTAGGAAAATGTTGCCATCCCAAATCTCCCGATTTCACCGCATAACAGGTGATGCTCTTGATGATTCCATTGGAGGAATTGAAGCAGAGAATGCCAGACTGAACGACTGAGTCAAGGAATTGGAGGAGGCTTTCATTGCTACCCCAGTGTTTGTCAGTCCTTTAGCAAAACCCATGCCTGCTACCCCTGCAGCCAAGTTAAAAGGATCCTCCAGCCTCCTCACATCATGTAGAGCCTTTGTAGAGAAGAACATCAACAAAAGAATGCAGCTAATTACTGAAGCCTGGGAAACATCACAAAATATAGCTTCCTTTTGAAATAGGGCAAATGATTTGCACGGACATTTGCAGACGAATTTAAAAAATGAAGAATGTTTCTATGAACAGACGGTGACCCCTTTTGCCAACCATGCCATCAACAACTCGAATCTGAAAAGAAGACGGGAGGATCTCCCCTCCCCAAAGCAGATTAAACAATTAAAAGCATGCTAGCAAAAGAAAGTTAAGAACCCGCAGTTCATTGTCAAATCATGTGAACAAGCCATATCAAAGAAAGAAGAATTATTCAGAAACCTGACCCAAATAGACTTAGCCGAAAGTACCAACGAGGTTCAAGACCCAAACTTAATCCTTAAGTCCTTGTCCCTGACCAAACAAGCCTTCGATGAACAACTTGATATTTTAAAGGGGTTGTCTTTAGAAAAGTTTTACGACATCCTTGAATATGGTGAAGATGAGGTCGAGAACTGGCTAGTGGACTATTCGACACACAATGAAGAAATTGAACAAGCTTTGCATAGTATTTCTGTGGATCTAAGGAAATTAGAAAACGAGCTTTTCGACATAGAAATCCGTGATGAAATCAACGTGGCCCCCATGAGAAGCTACATTGAAGAATGGCTCCAACGGAGAATGGACAAGCTCATCAATGAAGGGCAACAACCGGTTGGCACGATTCCAGTGGTTGTCGACGACAAAAACAAAAACACATCGGCTTCATAGTAAGTCTATACGAATCACATCTTGTTTTCTTTATCAATCCATTTATTCTACCTCTTTAAATAGAAATCTCTAACCAAAGACTCATAACTTCCAATTTCTTCTTTTAAAGTCTTCCTCTCTATGGTTGCGCACTTATTCTTTCTACAGTCCTATTTCTTGTACTTATTTTTTTTATGGTCCGCGGGAGCCCCAATCCCAGTCTATATGACAAACACATTTAAATTTCCATAAATATGGAACATATTCCATAAATATGTAACAAACATTATTAATTTTTGATAAATCTCAAAGAAAACTATTTTGAGAATGCTAATTTTTTTTCCTTCAACTATGATGGATGTCAGGAAGTTGTGTTTATTGTATTTGAATGTTTAATGTGTGTGATTCCTGGTCCTTTTTTCTAGGAACCTTTATTGCAAGGCATTATTAATTTTTGATAAATTTCAAAGAAAACTAATTCCGGAATGCTAAATTTTTTTTCCTTCAACTATGTTGGATGTCAGGAAATTGTGTGCTTCCTGGTCCTTTTTTCTAGGAACCTTTATTGCAAGTCATTGAGACAAAAAAATTCTAAGTCCCATGTTTGAACTATACACACCCCAGGAAGAAACAACCTTGTTCGCATATTAACCTTGGGGATCATCTACCATCCCAAATGACTTGTGATACACTACCACAAGTCATCCTCTCATCCTCTGCATGGATACCACCTGTACTTCAAGCTGCTTCCCACGTGTCTCTGCTCGGTCCCGCTATAGCAACCTAGCAGGAGACTATGCTGCCATGCAACACTTGTTAAAATTATTTATGTATTTTTTACCTAATTAGTATTATTTCTCTTTCTTGTCATTTTTTTATTTTTCTTTAATTCATATTGATATTATTTGTTAGGTTTATTTTTCTCTAATTCATATTGTTATTATTTGTTGGATTTAATTGATTTTACATGCGGTTTATAGCTATCCTCCCTTGCATTGTTTGGCAATCATTGTAAAGGAAAAGGAGTGACAAGGTGATCAATCCGAGAAAAGAGTATATTGGCTCTATTGAGACTTCTTAATGAGTTTGCAACAAACCAAAATATAATGAAAGGAAATGAAAGTAAATTAAAATGAACTATTATCCTGTAACAATTAACTACATCCATCGTGAAAATAAACCAAAATCAATTTCTATTTTCTTTTTATTCAACAATGTAGAAATGAGTAAATTAATCTTGTAGCAAACATACCCTCTTTCTAGCCACCGATCTCCTGAGAATCCAATAGAAATTTCAAGCATGAGCAGAGTTATACCATGATCCAAGATCTATGTGTGGTGGAATAATGTTGTTAGGAGGTTTTCCCAATTATGAATCAACCCATATCGACAAAAAACCGATTAGAGTTCCAAATCTATGGGAACTTTGACTTTTTATGTTGTTGGATTATAGTAATGGAAGGGAAGTTCGCTACTAGATGACTCTGCAAAGAATGGAGTGTATGCATGGGTGTATTTCATATATTTGGATTATGGTAATGGAAGGGAAGTTCGCTACAAGATTAAACGACTCTGCAAAGAATGGAGTGTATGCATGGGTGTATTTCATATATTTGAAGGAGTTCAACATAGATTGAAAGTGCATCACCCAATAAACAGAACTAAGACCTATGTAGATCCATCTTGACTTTGAATCTATCAAGCACCTGGTGGGATAAAAAAGAAATTGAGATTCAAATCTCTCAGTGCTAAAAGATATTGGGTTAAGATGGATCTACGCTCGTGTGTGCATATATTAATTAATGTTTGATATTCTTTTCTTAAATTTTCTCTTTTACATAACAAGTTTTTTTGTTTCTATGTTTTGATTTATTAGCACAAATGTTACACATCTCATCCACATTGGGATATTATTTTTTTGGGTCAAACTATGCCACATGTCAACTCAACGTTAGGCATTGACATTACACATCTCCTTCATATTGGGTTGTAAACTGCACTTCACTTCTCTTAGTGTAATCACTAAGGTTTGGGGTAAATTGTAACATGGCTTGTTTATAAGAAATATTTCCATGAAGAAAGTGCACGTAAGAAAGTATATTTGTTATTGGAATTTTCAAGTTTGAAAACACACAATAAAATAAAACAATTATATTTGTTATGAGTTGCAATTAATGGATCGCCACTTTTGTTTTTCCAACAGAAAAAATTTCTCAATTATATTGAAAATACAATTTGCTTTACATCTCAAGATTTACAAAAGCCCCTTCCACAAGGATGATAACCTGTATATAGATATGATTTGTACCCCGAAAAGAGGCCGATGATCAGGGCCAATACAATATTCAAGACAAAAAGATAAGTCCAAAATACTGATAGTCTTTGCTGATGGTAAAAAAACAAAGGCAAAAGTACAGACAAAACTATCAAAGGGATAGATTCTGGAAGGCTATCAATGATTAAAATAGCTAATAGAGATTTATATAGTGAGTGGGACCCTCATGATTATCTATCCAATGATTATAATAAAATAATCCAGCTTGCTTCTGGAGAGCAGTCTTGGAGAGGGCATCAACTTTCTTATTGTGTTCCTGCAAAGTGTGGATATAAGTGATATTCCTGAAATTTGTGTGTAGCTCTTGAATTTTGTCCATCCAGCTAAGAAGGGAAGATACATGTAGCTTGCCTTTGGAGCTTAACCAATCGATGACTATTTTTGAGTCCCCAATGAGTTGGATATCCACTATATTTATCCTAGTGGCCAAGTGCAAAGTTGCCCAGGCCCCCATCAATTCTCCCTTTGTGTTGGTGTCGGGTCCACAATTGAGAGTCCAACAATAGAAATAGTTCTTTGTTATCCTTATGAGGCCACCAACACCACTTTGAAGACCATTCGACTGTGCAACGCCATCGAACCATCCTGTGATCAGACCCTCAGTGAAGTGTGCCTTTTGCCTTTGTTTAATAGTTTTTTGTCTCCAGTGTATTGCAATCCAGTTTGTAAACAATCCAAGGGATTTGTAAATAACATTTGAAGTAGAGGGGATCCCATTTGCAAAGATGATGTTATTCCTCTCTAGCCACACAAACCAACAGATAATTGGAGGCAAAGCGAGGTGAGATCGTTGCTTATTGCTCCAACACTCGTAGCAGTCTATCAACGACATCCCATCCCAGGTAGTAGATACGTTTTGTACATAAGTGATCCGAGCCTAGACTTGTCTAGTGAAGGGGCAATGAACAAATATATGTGTCACTGATTCCGCCTCCCTGGAGCAGAGGTGACAAAAGTTGTTGGACAGACTGACCACACTGAGAGGGGGGGGTGAATCAGTGTATGGCTCTTTTTAAAACTTCCCCTTCACAAAAACTCCTTAGTTAACAATCACCAATTACTCATCACTTATTACTGTCATTTATAACCAGTTAAATGTGAACATACATCAACAACATATACCAGCAACAAATATTGTCAATAAGTCATCACCACAAGGAACACAAAGAACACAAGATGTATGTACAATTTTATTTTTATTACGGACTACAATCCTTGGGTTATTAGCAACCACTGAATAGAGATACAACTCCACAAGAGCACCAACTCTACAATGCAAGACTCGGCTTACACAACTCAGCACTAACTGAGAAGATGAATCAATCCTCAACAGATATCAATCTGTCAACATGTACGCGACCTATCAGTAGTGCAACATGCGTATGTACGCATCCTACCAATAGTACAACTCACGTATCTACGCAACCAGTCTGTACTACACTTGCGTATGCCTTCTGAGTAATTAGGGTTTTCTCTCTATGAAAAACTCAGATCCTTTACAACCTTTAATCACATCTACTTATGTCTTTCATTGTCCAATCTAAACCATAACCAATCACAACACATCTATGCTCTCCCACAACTTACTCATGCTCCTCAACCATACAATATGAATGCTACTTAATCATGTATAAGCAACAAGTATACTATGGCAATCATAACAATACTGAACCATAAGAGTGTTGATCACTCTATCAATCAACCAACACAACCATATCACAACAACCATACCAAGAATGCCTTAAGCATTCACCATACAATAAGCAAGAGTATTTATCAAGACAACTATGTAACCATACCAGAGTTTCTATGGCAGATCTGAGCCCATAGAATGCATATCTAAAACTTGCTTGAAACTTCAAGAACCTGGCATCAACTCACACTCAAGTCTCCATTGGCGTCCATGAGAACTTGCAATCCCTCTCTTACTCAGAATAGATCTTCAATCTATGCTCAAGAGATGATTTTCACAAGAGACCCTTGCTTTTTATTTATACTCTCCAAGTAGCTTCCTTAGAAGCATCTTCTAGGCCACTTTGTCCACATAGTCACCTATGTCCAACTTTGTTCAATTTGCCACTTGTCCATGTATCCAATAGCCACTTGACCACTTAACCAATTTTCCTCATTTTAGGGTTAACCTTCTTATAACCACTTTCCATAATTAGAAAGTTCTCCATTTACTTTATTATTTAAATAATCCTCCTTGACTTTGTCACCTCACTTTATTATTTAAATAATCATTTTTTATTTTGTCACTTCACTTTATTGTTTAAATAATAATTTTTTACTTTGTCACTTCACTTTATTATTTAAATAATTCTTCTTCACTTTGTCACTTCACTTTAAATAATCCTCTTTGACTTTCTCACTTCACTTTATTATTTAAATAATCATCTTTGATTTTGTCACTTCACTTTTTTATATAAATAATCATTTTTTACTTTGTCACTTCACTTTATTATTTAAATAATTCTTCTTCACTTTATCACTTCACTTTAAATAATCCTCTTTGACTTTGTCACTTCACTTTATTATTGTACTGCCTCCCACGCAGTATACATAGTGATGAGTTCACTTTGACTACTCTATTAATTTGGGTTGACTTTAAAATTTTTGTAAAAAACTTAATGTGTAACATAACAAACTCAAAATTTTATCTTTTAATATGTAAAAAAAAYTGAATTTTCTTACATTTCATTGGCTGATAACTTTATAGTGTTATTGCAACCTTCACGTATTTCGAGATCAGAATTAACTCAATGACATGACAGACTGGGTAAGGGTAAGTTGAATTTATATTTTATATTTATATTTAATAATTTTATATTTATATTTAATAATTTATGGTCAAGTTTTCATGACAGACTGAGGAGGCAGTACGCGCAGCCTCGCTGCCTTGTTTAAATGATCATCTTTGATTTTGTCACTTCACTTTATTATTTATGTAATTTTTTTTTTACTTTGTCACTTCACTTTATTATTTAAATAATACTCATTGACTTTGTCACTTCACTTTAAATAATCCTCTTTGACTTTGTCACTTCACTTTATTATTTAAATAATTTCTTCTTTGCAAGTACTTTGACTTCTTTGACCTTTTGGGGCTTCAAGCCAACATATGAGGGTCCTTCAACTTCGTAAGGCCATAACTCTCAAACTGTGAGGAGTTATGTGACGTTCCACATACCACCAGAAATGGCTTGACAATCATTATCCATCTAGGATAGTTTCATTGACAAATCCATTGATCTTCATCTCATTACTCCATAATTAAACATGAGTTCTCTAACCATACCTCTAGGATAACTCAACCGCAAAGCGTCTTCCCATGAGGGCTTTCACCATAAGGGGACCACTTTGGAGTTCACCGCAAAGCGTCTTCCCATGAGGGCTTTCACCATAAGGGGACCACTTTGGAGTTCATCCATTTGTACAACCATGACAAGACAATAACCACTTTGGAGTTCACCGCAAAATGTCTTCTCGTGAGGGCTTTCACCATAAGGGGACCACTTTGGAGTTCATCCATTTGTACAACCATGACAAGACAATAATGAGTCATCTTTACATTAATCCAACTATGCATCATATACCAATGACAACTCATTGATCCATATTCATCTATGCATACGACTATGACTCCTCTTGACATCAATCCATTGACATCAAGGTCAATACATGATCCATCAATCACTACATCAATATACTATGACAAGACATTGTTCTTTTGACATCAATCCTTTGGCATCAATGACAACATGATCCAACAATATCCCCCTTTGGCATTGATGGCAATACCAACATTGATGTCAACACCAATCATTGATGGCAACATGTAGACAAGGCATTTCTCTACATCAATAGACATCTCAATCACATCAATGTGACTATCTCTCCCCCTTTGACATCAATGGAAAAGGGTCATTCTCCCCTTCGGGATGCTCCCCCTGCCTGAAATCTCCTTGGGGTTGCTCCCCCTGTCTGAATGCCTTTGATCTTCCTCTGAATAATATCTCCCCTTTTGAACAAGGGATATTACTCTGATGTAATGCTGAAGATATATAGCTCATGCTCCCCCTGTGACCATGCCTCCGTCCTCTACATATCTGTAACCAACGCTCCCCCTGGAACCATGCCTCTGTCCTTTGCATCAATAAATCTCTCCTCCTTGAATCATGGGAAGAAGAATGACTCCCCCTATGGGTATGTCTCCCCTATCTTCTCTGCAATATGAACAATATGATACCATTGCAATATGCTTTTGCTGCAAATGCTACTGCTCAACCAGAACATAGATCAATTGTTCTTTTTATGACGATCCTTGGACCTATCCATGCATCAAAATTGTGACATACCATACATCATGAAGCAAAATATATGTCAATGATGAATAGAGAATCATGAACAAAACATCAACCAAATACATCATGTGCCAACAATGCACAATACCCATGTACATCAACCATGTACATCAATACCATATCATATGCCATAAGATATCATCAATGGAGTGCATCAACCATATGTCTCTACCAACATGCCAACCATGTGCCTCAAACAAGTGTCATATCACTCATGACGTGCCTCTACCAAGAACCAAGTGCCACAATCATGTATCTTAATCAATGAAGTGTCTCAACTATATCATCCATACATCAACAAGTGCACCAAACATGTATCACCACTTGTACCAAGCAAGTGCATCAACCATGCACCAATACTACAACAAGATGAACTACAATCAAGATGTGTCCTTGTGCATGTATGCCATATCAACCATAAAACATGTGCCAATCATACTGCTAGTAGGTGCCTCTAACAATGTACCAAAAGTGTACCAATCATGCATCAACTATAGATCAAGCTATGTGAAATATGACCACCTCATCAACTCATCAACTACACGTCCCACTATGTAGCTCATCCTCATGCCAAATGCATGCAACAAGATATCCAACAAATATGCATCTCAAAATACATCATAAGATATATCAGTGGAGTTCAAATATGTATCAGCCATGTATCCCAACAGATCAACCTCAACCACCATTCACTACAACAAATACTAAGCATCCAATAATACATCTACTAGAAGTGTGCCTCAATAGATCAATGACATCTCTAGCTAGCATCATCATGATATATTTCATAACCAAAGTACCATAATTTCACTGTCACAACCAACATTGTTCCTCAACAAAAAAGTGTCTCAATCCACACTCTAGGGTTAATACCATGCATCTAAGATAATCTTTCAACACTCAACCATATATCACCACCATACATACAACAATTATGTATGCCAACATGTAATCATGAAAACCTGCAACAAACCATGTCAGACCCTGCAACACAGAGTTATACCATCATACCATGCTGCAACTCATATGCATAGCCCTTTTCCCAAGGCTTTTTACCACAGATACGCGGTCTGTTGCATAGACAACTCACATATGTACACGACCTATTCATAGGTCAGCTTGTGTATGTACGCGATTGTTACCATTGTAACCTGTGTATGCTTCTGAAGATGACAAACTCGAGCTTCCCTTGAGGCTGCCATTCTGTTATGACTGTTCAATTTTCTTCACCCACTTCTGAAAGGTGTCCTAGCTTTTCAGAACTGAGCTTTGAGCTTCCATCTTTTCAAAAATGTCTTCCTTCCTGCTTTGGTATGTCTCCTCTAGCTTTAGCCATAGATCTTTGGTGGAAGTGCATTGTCCCATGTTCTCTTTGATAGAACTTGAGAGTCCACTAAGAATGGTCTTGAGAGCCAATGCATCATTCTTCTTTTCTTCCCTTTGAGTTGCAAACTTTGACTTGTTCTTCAAAGGAATTGATCCACCAATAGCTGCTTTCCAAACACCTGCTCCTATTTCCTTCAAGTGCACTTTCATTTCTATTCTCCACGTAGAATAATTTTCCTCATCAAGGATTGGAACTTCATCATCCATTTGTGTGTCCATGGATCTCCTCCAAGCTTGTTAAGGCTTATAGTAAAGGCCTTCTCTGATATCAATTGTTGGACACACCGACCACACTGAGAGGGTGGGGTGAATCAATGTAGGGCTCTTTTTAAAACTCCCCCTTCACAAAAACTCCTTAGTTAGCAATCACCAATTACTCATCACTTATTGCTGTCATTTATAACCAGTTAAATGTGAACATACATCAACATATACTAGCAACAAATATCATCAACAAGTCATCACCACAAGGAACACAAAGAACACAGTATGTATGTACATTTTTTTTTTATTACGGTCTACAATCCTTGGGTTATCAACAACAACTGAATAGAGTTACAACTCCACAAGAGCACCAGCTCTACAATGCAAGACTCAGCTTACACAACTTAACACCAATTGAGAAGAGGAATCAATCATCAACAAATACTAATCTATCAACAGGTATGCGACCTGTCAGTAGTGCAGCACACGTCCTACCAGTAGTACATCTCACGTATGTATGCGGCCAGTCTATACTACAACCTGCGTATAACTTCTGAGTAATTAGGGTTTTCTCTCTATGAAAAACTCAGATCCTTTACATCCTTCAGTCACATCTACTTATGTCTTTCATTGTCAAATCTAAACCACAACCAATCACAACACATATATGCTCTCCCACAACCTACTCATGCTCCTCAACCATACAATATGAATGCTACTTAATCATGTATACACAACCAGTATATTATGGCAATCACATCAGTACTGAACCATAAGAGTGTTGTTCACTCTATCAATCAACCAACATAACCATATCACAACAACCATACCAAGAATGCCTTAAGCATTCACCATACAATGAGCAAGAGTATCTATCAAGACAACTATGTAACCATACCAGAGTTTCTATGGCAAATATGAACCCATATAATGCAGATTTAGAACTTGCTTCAAACTTCAAGAACTTGACATCAACTCACACTCAAGTCTCCATTGGCGTCCATGAGAACTTGCAATCTCTCTCTTACTCAGAATAGATCTTCAAGCTATGCTCAAGAGATGATTTTCACAAGAGACCCTTGCTTCTTATTTGTACTCTCAAAGTAGCTTCCTTAGAAGCATCTTCTAGACCACGTTGTCCACATAGTCACCTATGTCCAACTTTGCCCAATTTTCCACTTGTCCATGTATCCAATAGCCACTTGACCACTTAACCCATTTTCCTCATTTTAGGGTTAACCTTCTTATAACCACTTTCCATAATTAGAAAGTTCTCCATTTACTTTATTATTTAAATAATCATTTTTTAGTTTGTCACTTCACTTTATTATTTAAATAATCATCTTTGATTTTGTCACTTCACTTTATTATTTAAATAATCATTTTTTACTTTGTCACTTCACTTTATTATTTAAATAATCCTTCTTGACTTTGTCATTTCACTTTAAATAATCCTCTTTGACTTTATCACTTCACTTTATTATTTAAATACCCCTCTTTGATTTTGTCACTTCACTTTATTATTTAAATAATCCTCCTTGACTTTGCCACTTCACTTTAAATAATCATCTTTGACTTCGTCACTTCACTTTATTATTTAAATAATTTATTCTTTGCAAGTACTTTGACTTCTTTGACTTTTTGGGGCTTCACACCAATATATTAGGGTCCTTCAACTTCGTAAGGCCATAACTCTCAAACCATGAGGAGTTATGTGACGTTCCACATACCACCAGAAATGGTTTGACAATCATTATCCATCTATGATAGTTTTATTGATAAATTCATTGATCTTCATCTCATTACTCCATAATTAAGCATGGGTTCTCTAACCATACTTCTAGGATAACTCAACCGCAAAGCGTCTTCCCGTGAGGGCTTTCACCATAAGGGGACCACTTTGGAGTTCACCGCAAAGCGTCTTCATGTGAGGGATTTCACCATAAGGGGACCACTTTGGAGTTCATCCATTTGTACAACCATGACAAGACAATAACCACTTTGGAGTTCACCGCAAAGCGCCTTCCCGTGAGGGCTTTCACCATAAGGGGACCACTTTGGAGTTCATCCATTTGTACAACCATGACAAGACAATAATGAGTCATCTTTACATCAATCCAACTATACATCATATATCAATGACAACTCATTGATCCATCTTCATCTATGCATACAACTATGATTCCTCTTGACATCAATTCATCGACATCAAGGTCAATACATGATCCATCAATCACTACATCAATATACTATGACAAGATGTTGTTCCTTTGACATCAATCCTTTGGCATCAATGACAACATGATCCAACACAAGCTAGGTACATTCCAGCCTTTTTTTTGTAAAATATTCCAAGTGAGAACACATAAAATGGATAGCCACTTACACATGCCTATCAAGAATACATAAATATTTATAATATTAATTGTGTTGAGAGGTGTATTTTGTCATTATAAATGTTTCAAAATTATGAACATGATTTAGTATCTAGAAATTACACTAGAACTATGGCAAATCGTCAAAACCTTCATACTTAAACATCATCAATGTGTCATCATAAGACAAGGATATGTGTGTCGAATATATTAGTGAAAAATATTACATTAAAAAAATAACATTTAGCACTATAACATCCCCATTTTTAATCCCCCAATTTAGCAATGTATAATGTAAATATGATGTATGGCCACAGGCCAAGCGATGTAATATGTAAACTTTGTATATCAAAGATAAAATGTATCGTCGACTGCAAATGGACACAGACAGAGACATGGGAGCTAAGTTACCACAAGAGAGGGGGTCCAAGTGGAGGAATTATCCATGTCTATTCAACCCAAACCATCATTCCAAATTATCTTTTCTATGAACCTTCTATTTCCTTTGGAGTGTTTCCAAGCCCCAATCATTGAATACATGTAAGAGGGTTGGTTTGTGAAGTCACCTCACATGGTTATTATGAGCATAGGCTAAGTACAAGGAAGCATGAGGGAAGTGTGAGAGTCAAGTAAATCTTTTTGGGGAAGAGTGAGAGTCAAGAAAGCATGGGAAGAGATGGAAACTCTTATGGGAAAAAGGGAGTAGTTTTTGCATGCATATTTTTGGATGACGGGAGAGTTGTGAGTGTCGAAGCTTGAAGGCAGCCATAGTGGGCATGTGTAACAACTTGTTGGAGTTGTAAATTCATGGAGAGATAAGCGGTAGGCCTGTGAGTAGTTTTATCTTCAAGAAATTGTCAAGAGAGCAAGTAATTTGTTGTTGTGAGAATTCTTGTTACAACTATAGATTCATGGAGTCCATAATAGAGAGATTTCTTGTCCAACCTGTGTTGGATCCCTGGAGGGAAGTGGGATAGCTTGAGGGACTACGTGGAAGAGAAGGGGATCCCATTCCTTGGGTTGTGTAGGTTGAGGGGAAGAGAGTTGGGGATTGTAATGACTATATGAATTAATTGTTGAGAGGGGACAATAATCAGCCTTAGGAACCATTGTCTCTTATGGATTCATAGCCCTGCCTCAGGAGTGACTTGTTGTTGAGAACTTGAACAACAAGTATATGGCTAGGAGGAACATTTGTCCTTTGCAACATGTTGTGTATTATTAAGATAAGTTCTCACATTCATTGTGTTTATTTATGTTGAATGTTGAGTTAATTGTTGTGCATTTGACTCTGAAGTTTATCTTATATATTGTTATTTGTTGTGGGTAAAATGATGCATTTGAATATGTGTTTTTATGTGATTGAATGCTCATGTATGTGTTTAATTGTTGCTACGCACATTTAAATTAATTGCATTTATGTTTTTAAATGGTATGGACGATTGCATGAACTTCAATGTCATGCTTGGTATTTTTTTGCATTTATAATTGTTATCAGAATTTTTATTTCGTCATTTTTAGCAGTAGTGTGACCCAACTTGAAGGTTAGGTACATTACAGAGTGGTATCAGAGCTTCTGGTTCAACATCGACTTGTATGGGCCAAAGACCCTCTGAGAAATTTGTCGTTGCAAAATTTCAGTCAGTGTCAAATTCTATTGCAAAATTTCAGTTTATGTTGAATTTGGGAAGAATGGTAAATTTTAGAGTGAAATTCCCAATTTTTTGGGGAGGTATGCACGCCATTTGGAAAGGGATGCCAAATTGACAGTTGTAGGGTTTATTTTGGCCCTGGGAAGCTAAGTCCAAAGCTTTCATGGTAGCTGAAAAATATAATTTTAGAAAAATTATTAAATTTTCAAATAAATTATAATTTTTGGGATTTTTGTAAATTTTCAAACAAATGACAATGTGGACCGTACCCATGACATGGATTGATAAGGTCCACGGTGATAGTGCCATGGTGGTAGAAGGTAAGGTTCGTGGAACAAATTTTGATGGATCAACAATTGAGATCTTGTTTGATTTTGAGATTGACAGCTGAGATTCATCTACATGATTGGAGCTTTTCGGAGTTTGGCAAATTTTGTTGAAGTCTAAACAAAGCCAGATTATCAAAGAAAATCGTCGATTGTTGATGGAGTTTTCGAAGTTCGGTAATATTTAGGGAATCGATGGCCCATATTGCATTCGATTGGGTGATCAATGATTGAGATTCATCTATAAATTTGGTGAAGTATGATGAATCAACAACCAAGATCACTTTGATGTTGAGATCGACGACCCATATTCATCTTAGATTTGATCAAAAACTTCTAAGTTTTGGAGTTCAATGAAATTCTACAAAGTAGAATCCTTTTTGAAAATCGTCGATGGTAAAAATCATCGATCATCAACGGAGTGATTAGAGTTCGGTGAAATCTTATAAAGTAATCTTTTTGAAAATTGTTGATCACCAATGGAGCGAGCAAAGTTCCGTGAAATCTTATGTAGTGACCTTTTTTAAAATCGTCGATTGTCGATGCAAATTTTTTTGTTGATTGTTGATGAAAAAGAAAACACCAATCACCAATAAGATTTTTATAGTTCAACAAAATTTGACAAAGTAGAACAAAACAAAGTGCAAAGAAAATCATCGATCATTGATACAAAGGAAATCGTCCATCGATGATGTAGAAAAAGTTGAAGAAAATCATCGATCCTAGATCGATGGTCAATATCATTTTGATTTTGAGATCGACAACCCAAATTCATCATGGATTTGGTCCAAAATCTTATAAGTTTTTAGGGTTCGACGAAATCGTATGAAGAAGTGATTTTCTAAGAAATTGTTGATCGTCGATGCAAAGGGAATTGCCAATCATCGATGCAGAGAAAAAAGTTGATCACCAATGAAGGGAAAGGAGGATGATGACATGGCCAAATCAGGGAATGACAGGTGGACATCATTAGTGAGGTGTCATTCCATGTAAGTTAGGTTGCCACGTCAGCAAAAATAGAAGATTTACTAAAAAAGTATGGAGCCAAAAAGTTGTTTTGGACATAACATGAGCATTTCAACTCAGAATTAGACGAAATTTAAGGGGTGTGTCTGTAATGATGAGGGATACAAGAATGCCAGTGAAGGCCACTAGCTAATTCTACTTAAATTTCCTGAAAAATGTGAATTAATGGTTTTCAAATATGTGTCGTGCTCAATATTCAATGTCGAGATAAAGGTGAAAATTGGATAGATAGCTAAAAAATTAGGCATAAAGATACCCATTTGGGATTCTTGAAAAATTCAAAAGGGGTTAGTGTGGGGATACTCAAACAGGGCAAAATCCAATATTCTCGGGCTCATTTAGAGGATTTTTGAAAACTCTAGAGGAGAAAAAGGGACCCCAGTTCACTAATCCAAATTTTTTTATTTAGTCAACATTTTATCTACTCCTCAATCTGGACAACATTTTCTTGAGGGGGTTTTTGTTAGTTTCACTCCGTTTGGGAGATAGCCTATTTTAGCTATAAATTCTAAGTCTGAAGAACGTGTAAAAGTGCAAAGTCGTAAATCCTAGATTTGTACAGAATTTGACTCGAGCATTGGATTCCAAATCCGAGAGAAGATTTTTGTTCAAAATCATAAATTGTATATGTGCCGGATATAAGAGTTTTCATGATTCCTGACAGATTTTATGTTATGGAGGGCAGAAAATGGTCTCTCAAAAAAATTGCATGAGTAAAAACATAGCACAAATGAGTGGAAATTGCATACTTCAAAAGGCTGTAACTTTTTGCTCAAAACTCAAAATGAGGCATGAGTATAGTCGTTGGATAGATGATTGTGAGAGAAAGGTGTTTAAAGAATTAGAATTTGGCTTAATGCATTTCTATTCTTTATAAATTGGGATGAAGAATGACTTGTAATCTAATTAACAAAATGTTTTACAATATGCATAACTCTAACAACAATTGTTACATTCACATTTTTGCAAAATTAGAGGTACAGGAAAGCATATATGGTTCCTTTATGAGGACTAGAGATATGGAGGATACCTAGGGATCTTACAACCATGAATATGAGATTAGAGGTTTACATATTAGCTTGGGAAATGCAGAGACTGAGTCCAATGGATGAAAAAGTAAGGTGGAGCCAGTGGATCTAGTTGAGTATGTGAGAAGCTTGCAAAAAGAAGTGTGGAGCTATAGAGAATACAATTAAGGGATGACAAGAGGCCAATAATAGTTGCTATAGAGTCTGAATATGTTGAAAATCCAAGTCAACAAAGATTTTGGCACAGAATAAGTAATCAGTGCAAGACAAGTAGAAGCATCCAGATCTCATGATAGGAGGGATGCCCATGGGGGATACAGGAGAACAAGGAGTGTTAGTAGACATCATCATAATCATTCACTAGGACACTCAACCAGAAGAGCACATGCACGTTCAAGGTCAGAGAGCAGCCCAAGTGTGTCCCATGTTAGACATCAAAGGACGAGACATGAGTTTGATATTTTGTAAGGAGAACTTAGAAATCTCAAGCCACCATGTTTTGATGGAGATCATAGGAAGGGAGAATATGGAGAAGCTTGGTTGTTGGACACGAGGAAATATTTCAAGTTGCATGACTTTTCATCAAATGTAGAAGCCATAATTGTAGCCTACCATCTTCAAGGAAAAGCATCTATGTGGAACGATCAACTTAAGCAGGTTAAGCACATTGATGATAAGAGGATCTCATCGATGTAGTTTAAAAAATATTTCTAATAGAAATACTTGTTAGAACAATATTATGACAAGAATATGCAAGAGTTCTTTGAACTCAATCTTGGAAGCATGATCCAGGATGAGTATGAGAGGAAATTCTTGGAACTTCTAAGGTACATGGACTTCATCAAGGTTGAGAAGGTAAAAATTCATAGGTTCTTGAGTGGACTACCACCCTTCTACAAGGATAAAATTCAGTTTGATGAACCCAAGAACTTGGAAGAAGCCATAATAAAAGCTAGGTATTTATATGAGTAGAACAAAGGAAGACCATCTTTCCAAAAGGCTTGGGATGATAAGAAGAAAGGTAAGATTGAGCAGAGGAAGAAAGGATTCAAGTTGCCTTTCATCGGGAACAACTCTCAAGCATATCAGTAAGGGAAGCTAGCACAAGGTGAATAAAAAATGACAAATTCCTTGGGGAAAAGGCGAAGACAACATCCCATAAAGTGTTGGTGATGCGAGGAAGACCACATGTATAAAGATTGTCCTCACTGGGGAGATAAGACGAGGACAGTGTATAACATCAAGAAGGAGGATACAATGGAGGACATAGGTAGGAGCATGCCAAGGATTTATGCTACCTTGGAAGATAGACAAGCAAACTATCAATCCCACATGATTGAGGTAGAAGGTAAGATTTATAATCAACCCATAGCTATTTTGATTGATTATGGAGCTAGTCATAGCTATATAGATCCAAATCTAGTTGAAAGTATTAAATTGAAGAAATGTAAGCATGAAAAGTATTAGTTAGTTTAGCTAACTACTATAACCAAGAGAAGAATCAATGAGCTTGCTAAAGATTGCCCAGAAAACATGAATGGAGTCAACACTAAGGCACATTTGAACATCATACCACTTGGGTCCTATGATTGTTTGATTGGTATGGATTGACTAGACAAGTATCATGTTGTCTTACATTGTTGCAACAAGGCTTTCATGTGTCTTGATGAAGAAGGAAATTCAAGTATAGTTCAAGGTATTCCAAGGCCTATATATGTCAAAGAGATTTCAACATTGTAGCTTAAAACAAGCTTTAGAAAAGGGTGCCAAATATATGCAGCGCATATGAAAGAGCCGACAAAAGATATGGAGCCAAGTCTTGAAGATTATCCAATCTTGAAGGAATATGAAGATGTGTTTGTGTTGGACACACCTACCACACTTAGAGGGGGGGGGGGTGAATGAGTGTGGGGCTCTTTTTCCCAAAACTTCCCTCTTGCACAAAACTTATCTATTAGCAATCAACATTTATTCATTACTAATTGCTGTCATTTATAACCAGTTAGATGTAGGCACATATTAGCAACATATATCAACAATATATCATCAACAAGTCATCACCACAATGAACACAAAGAACACAAGATGTATGTACAATTTTCTTTTTATTACAGACTACAATCCTTGGGGTTTATCAACAAAAAATGAATAGAGTACAACTCTACAATAGCATCAACTCTATATGCAAGACTCAACTTACATTCTCAGCACCAACTGAGATGAGGCAACAATCCTCAACAGATATCAATCTGTCAATAGGTACGCGACCTGTCAGCAGTGCAACCCGCGTATGAACGCGCCTTGGCTCATTACAGTCCGCGTGTGAACATGGCCAGTGTATAATGCAACAATCATCTTCTCTTGAGCACTTAAGGTTTTGCTTTGCTTTACATGCTCAGATCCTCTGCAACCTATAATCACTTTCTCTTCTGTCTTCCACTGTCCAAACTGACCCACAACCAGTCACAATACATCCAAGCTCTCCAATAGCTTGCTCATGCTCCACAACAAATCAATATGAATGCTATCTCAATCATGGATAAACAACTAGTATACCATAGCAATCATGTCACTACTGAATCATAAGAGTGCAACTCACTCCATCCATAAAATCAACCAAATTGAGCCACATCATAGAAGCCATACGAAGAATGCCCTAAGCATTCACAACATATCAAACAATAGCATCTATCAAGATAATAATGCAACCATACCAATGTCTTAGTGATAGATCTGAGGCCATAGAATGCAGATCTGGAACCTGCCTCATCATCCAAGAGCTTGGCACCAGCTCAAACACAAATCTCCTTGATTTTATTCAGTCCACGCTCCCTGTACACAGTCATCTCACGTGTACACTCACCCTATACACAGCCAGCTCGTGTGTACACGCACCCTATACACAGACAGCCCGCGTGGGCATAAAAAAATAGGGTTTTCTGTGAATCCGAGACTTTTGCCGTCAAGATCTCCGACATTGCCGAAACTTTGATGCGTCCATGAGATCCTCCTCTCGCTCTCTTCCTCAGAATAGATCTTCAATCATGCTCAAGAGATCCACACCAATAGGATGCTCTCACAAGAATCTCTCCATCAATACTCCAAAATATATTCCCACAAGAAGCTCTCCATTGATCCACAAAAAAGATTCTCACCAAATGTGCATTTTACAAGAGATCCTAGCTTCTTATTTATACTTTCATCTTCTAGGTCACTTAACCCATTTTTAGGTTACTTAACCCATTTCTAGGTCACTTAACCTATTTTCCTTATTTTAGGGTTAACCACTTTCCATGAATAGAAAGTTCTCCAATACTTTATCATTTAAATATTCCTTCTTGATTTTGTCACTTTACTTTATCATTTAAATAATGATATCTTCATTTTGTCACTTTACTTTATCATTTAAATAATGATTTCTTCTTTTCAAACACTTTTACTTCTTTGACCTTTTGGGGCTTCAAGCCTTCATATGGGGGTCCTCCAACTTCATAAGATCATAACTCTCAAACCGTGAGGAGTTATGTGACATTCCACATACCACCGGAAATGGCATGACAAGCACTATCCATCTAGGATAGTTTCACCAACAAATTCATTTATCTTTATCTCATTATTCCACATACAAGCATGGGTCCTCCAACCATTCTTTTAGGATAACTCATTCCATAAAGCGTCTTCCCGTGAGGGCTTTCACCATAAGGGGACCACTTTGGAGTTCATCCATTTGTGCACCTTATCAACCATGATAAGACACTAATGATTCATCTTTGTATCGATTGGTTTCCACTTGGACATATATTATTCTCATCAAGGGCATCATATCAATCAATTACTTGACATCAATCAATGACATCAATCAATGACATCAATCAAACCATACCTATTTACATATGATCCAACAATCTCCCAAATAATCAAACCATTGGCATCAATGACAAACCATTTGCATCAATGACAAACCATTGGCATCAATGACAACATGATCCAACAGTTTGGGGAATTGCAAGGAATGCCACCAAAGAGAGACATTGATTTCTATATTAACCTAATGCATGGAGCTGCCCCATTGTCCAAAACTCCCTACAAAATGAGCACACCAAAATTGAAAGAATTGCAAATGCAACCAGAAGAGTTGTTGAAGAAGGGGTGCATGTGCTCAAGTGTTTCTCCTTGGAGTGCCCTGGTCCTTTTTGTGAAGAAAAATGATGGAACTTTGAGGTTGTGTATTGACTTCGAACAATTAAACAAGGTTATAGTCAAGAACAAGTATCCTTTGACAAGGATTAATGACCTTTTTTATCAATTGAAAGGAGAAAAGATATTTTCCAAGATTGACTTGATATCAAGTTATCATCAAGTAAGGATCAAAGAATAAGATACTAGCAATACAACCTTTCAGACAAGGTATGCTCACTATGAATTTGTGGTGGTACCTTTTGGGTTGACGAATGCACCCACTAAATTTTTGTGTCTGATGAATGGAGTGTTTAGAGATTACCTGGAAAAGTTTGTTATTGTCTTCTTGGATGTTATTCTTATCTATTCCAAGATATAAGAGGAACATGCACAACATTTGAAAATGGTGCTTTGTGTGTTGCGAGAGCACCAATTGTATGCCAAATTGAGCGATTGCACTTTTTATCAAAAGTAGATCCATTAGTTGGGTCACGTTGTTTCAAAAGATGGCATAGTAGTGGATCCGAAAAAGATTGAAGCAATCAAAAGTTGGTCAGCGCCAACAAATATTTCATAGGTTAGATCATTTATGGGTTTAGTTGGTTACTACAAGAGGTTTATTGCAGGATTCTCCAAGATTGCACACCCAATAACATCCTTGCAAAAGAAAGGAGTAAAATTCGAATGGATTACCAAGTGTAAAGAAAATTCCCAGCACTTGAAGGATTTATTAACCAATGCACCTATCTTAAAGGTTGTAGATCCATATGTGGATTTTGTTGTGTGCACAAATGCATTCAAGGAAGGGTTCATTGGAGTCCTTACCCAAAATGGGAACGTAATTTTTTATGAGTCAAGCAAATTGAAGGAGCATGAAATAAATTATGCTACACATGACTTGAGTTGACAACCATATTGCACACATTAAAAATGTGGAGGCATTATCTCATGGGTATAAAATTTGAATTAAGGGTAGATCATAGTGATCTGAAATACTTGTTTGAACAAGCAACACTAAATGCTAGACAAACTAGAAGGTTGGAATTTCTTAGCAAATATGGTTTTGACATCAAGCACATCAAGGGAAAAGAGAACAAAGTGGTTGATGCACCCAGTAGAAGGGTGCATGAAATGCATGCTACAACCATTAGTATGTGTAGGATAGATTCAAAAGTTAGAATCTTAGAAGTTGTAACAACAAACCAGCGTTATGTGTAGGTTAAATAAAGCTTACAACGAAACAATGCACAACATAAATGAAAAGATTACAAGTTGGAAGAGGATGGGATCCTCTTGTACATGAACATGGTTTATGTTCCCAATTTGTAGGAATTGAGAAATTTAGTTCTAAAAGAAATGCACAATGTGTTACGCTAGACACCCAAGATACCAAAAAACTATTAAGATTGTAAGAGGCCAATATTTTTGGCCCGGTGTGAAGAGAGATGTGATTGATTATTTAGCCAGATGCATGGAATGTCAGAAGGTAAGGGCTGAACAAAGACATCTAGCGGAATTGATCCAACCATTTCCCATTTCTTAATGGAAATGGGAAGTTGTTACTATTGATTTCATTACCAAATTGACGAGGATAACGAGGCAACATTATTCCATCATGGTAGTGGTGGACAAGATTACAAAGGTTGCACATTTCATTCTAGTAAAAGTAACTCATAAGGAAGCCAATATTGCATAAATTTATATGAAATAAATTGCTAGGCTACATGGTGTGCCTAAAAAAATAGTCTTAGACCAAGATCCCAAGTTCACTTCCAAATTTTGGAAGGGGTTACTTAAAGGATTTGGTACCAATTTGAACTTCAGTACAACATATCACCCAGAGTCAGATCAACAGACAAAGAGAATTAATTAGATAATTGAAGATATGTTGAGAATGTATGTAATGGACAAGCCTTCTAAGTGGGAGGATTATCTCCATTTAGTTGAATTTGTTTACAACAATGGACCTATCAAGAATCATTGAAGATGAGATTGTTTCAAGCCTTGTATGGAAGAAAATACAACATGTCAATAAGTTGGGATAACCCATCAGATAGAGTCATTAGTGGGATATAATTCTTAAGGAAATGGAAGAGCATATGGTAAAGATCACGTAGAATTTGAAAGTTGCATAATACATGCAAAATAGTTATGTAGATAAAAGCAGGACATATAGAGATTTTATAGTGGGCCAGCATATGTTTTTAAAAGTTAAAGCCAAGAGGAGCTTGTTGAGATTGGGAAGTTTCCCAAAATTAGCAGTGAGATACTATGGGTCTTTTGAAGTCCTAGAAAGGATAGACCCATTTGCATAAATTATTGCATTACCTGCATCCATGAGAATTCGTAACATGTACCACGTGTATTTATTAAAGAAGTGTGTGTCTGATCTTAACCACGTGATTGATTGGACTGTGATCCAGGTGGAACACAAAGGGGACTTTCGGGTGGAGCCAGTACGCATCCTGGACTAGAAATTCAAAGTGCTCAAGAACAAAGCCATCAACCTGATAAAGGTCCAATGGACGTGCTACTATCCCGAAGACACCATGTGGGAGCATGCAGAGACCATGCATAAGGAATTCCCACAATTTTTTGCAAATTTTGAAGAAAGTTGAATGTGCATTGTACATAAGTGTACGAAGACTCCATTTTGGCAACTAAAGTTCCTAGAGCCACAACTATGAGATTTCATGTCTGACTAATGTTGGATCCCATTCCTTAGGTTGTGTAGGTTGAGGGGAATGAGATTTATTGGTTAGAATTGTTGCGTGAGTCATTAAGTTGCGGAAGTATCAAGTATTTCGAAGGAATTTTTTTATGTATGTAACTTTGTGAGATTGTATAGTGATGTGCACTAAGGACAATGCAAATTGTAGGTTGGGGGATGTAACATCCCCATTTTTAATCCTCAGTTTAGCGATGTATAATGTAAATACGATGTATGGTCGCATGTCAAGCGACGTAATATGTAAACTTTGTATATCATAATAAAGTGTATCGTTGGCTCTAGACAAACACAGATGGAGACATGGGGGCTAAGTTTCCACAAGAGAGAGGGGG
>ML779362.1:397805-413511 GCA_009831015.1 Picea engelmannii
AGGAGGGGGTCCAAGGGGGGGGGGGATTACTCGTGTCTATTAAACCCAAACCATCATTCCAAATTATATTTTCCACGAGACTTCTATTTCCTTTGGAGTGCTTCCAAGCCCTAATCATTAAATACATGCAAGAGGGTTGGTGTCTGAAGTCATGTCACATAGTTAAATTGAGAGCATGGGATGAGTACAAGAAAGCATGAGGGAAGTGTGAGATTCAAGTAAATTCTTTTTGGGAAGAGTGAGAGTCAAGCAAGGATGGGAAGAGAAGGAAATTTGTATGGGAAAAAGGGAGTTGTTTTTGCATGCATATTTTTGGACAGCAGGAGAGTTGTGAGTGTTGAAACTTGAAGGCAACCATAGTGGGCATGCAAAACAACTTGTCGGAGTTGTAAATTCATGGAGGGATAGGTGGTAGGTCTGTGAGTAGTTTTCTCTTCAAGAAATTGTCAAGAGAGCAAGTGATTTGTTGTTGTGAGAATTCTTGTTATAGTTGTAGATTCTTGGAGTCCCCGGTAAAGAGATTTCCTGTCCAACCTGCATTGGAGCCCTGGATGAAAGTGGGATAGCTTGAGAGATTGCATGGCAGAGAAGGGGATCCCATTCCTTGGGTAGTGCATGTTGAGGGGAAAAGATTTGGTGGATTGGGATGGTTGTAGGAATTAGTTGTTAAGAGGGGATAGTAGTAATCCTTATGAACTATCGTCTCTTTTTTATTCATATCCCCAACTTGGGGGTGACTTGTTGTTGAGAACTAGAATATCAAGTCTATGGTTGGGAGGAACATTCGTCCTTTGTAGGGGGTTGCATATTAATAAGATAATTTCTCACATTCATTGTGTTTATTTTTGTTGAATGTCGAGTTAATTGTTGTGCATTTCACTCTGAAGTTTATCTTATATATTGCTACCTATTGTGGTAAAATGATGCATTCGAATATGTGTTTTTATGTAATTGAATTTTGTTGTATGTGTTTAACTGTTGTTGCACACATTTAAATTGATTGCATTTATGTTTTTAATTGGCATGGACAGTTGCATGAGCTTGAATGTCATGCTTGGCATTTTTTCGCATTTAGAATTGGTATCATAGTTTTTATTTTGTTGTTTTTAGCAATAGCGTGACTCAACTTGAAGTCTGGGTATGTTACAAGCACTTATTAAATATAGATTTGAAATGAATCTAAGATAATCTTATTTTAAAATAAAATATTCTAATAAAATTATTCATTAAATAAAAAAAAATCAATTTTATTTTAAATGTTGGAAAAAAAACAAAACATTTACCTTAACAATGATATTTTATTAATAAAAAAATTGTTAGATTTTTCTTGCCAATATTTTCCGTATATTCGTTTGTTTTGACTCTTTCATTAAAATATTTACTTATAAGTTCATGAAAGACTATATATGCCACCGACAAAGAAACATAGGTGATCGTTTAAAAGATGGATGTTGATGTAATGTTGTTGCCATCACATTGTCATGGGGTTGTTCAATCACTTTCAAGAGGTTATTGCAACTAGTTTTAAGGTTGACTTCAACCCATAGCCATCAATCCATCCTATTCGTTTTGCATTGAAATGTGGATGGTTCTATATCACATGGTACATGGAAGGACCCATCTCTTGCTACTATATTATTTCATACCTCATCTTTTTGGATTTGGTTAGATATGGGAGTTGGTTGATATTTATTGCGAGACATTCCACTATCTTTTTTTTCGTTTTTTTTTAAAGGAAACTAGGAATTTTTTTTTATTAAAAATATTGCAGGCAAGCTACAGTAAAGGAGGAAATACATCTGTATATATGATATTTTAGACCTTCAAGAACCGACAGTCTAATTTATGCTAAAGCCTTTAGAGCCCTATAAATGTCAAGGATATACAAAAACATATATCCAAATACATTCCCAGTGTAGTGTCTATAAAAGATACCTAAAATGTAGATACAAAAACAGAACATTGGGAGGGCTGGATAAAATCATGGGATAAAGTCAAGGGAGGACTTCTTGTCAATTCAAAGAGTGCCTTCTGGGTCCCTTAGAGAAAAATTGGCTTGTTGATCGACCAAAGAATTATTATTCCCGAGGATGTGAAATAAAGAAGTTGAATGGAATTGTTTGCGTTATTGTTGGATTTTGAATAGAATGTTCATGAGTTTCATATTTGACGGGAGGGTCCCTTTATGAATAAAATTAAGAATGACCTTAGAATCTCCAAGAATAGTGAGGGAGGGAATCCCAAATATTTTAGCTAACAACATGCCTTGATACATGGCATACACTTTCACTTGGTTATTGGTTGCATAGCCTAGGCTCCAAGAAAAAATAAGCCTTTTGAGGCACCATCAAAATAAATAATATATTATGATTGTTTCCATTTCCAATCTACAAAGTCCTCAAGAGAGATATGAAGTTGCCAAGAAGATCTAGAAAAATGAAAGGGGGAATGATAGATTTGGATGGAATGTATCCTTTGCAGAGAGGAGAAGAGTCTTTGCCACCAAACTTCTTCTGCTGGAAGGAGATTTTTTTGTCCTGACCACTGTCTCAATCTCAAGGTTATGAATTTAGCCAAGAGACCCAATCATTTGGATGCAACCATCTTAGGGGGGGTAAAGACATCCTAAAAAATGGCATGGTTCCTAGCTAGCCATATTTTCCAAGTGGTAAATTGTGGCAAAGCGAGAAAATCGACTTTAAAGGATTGCTTCAGCACCAACAATCCACTATAGGAGGTCTGCCAACGACTGAAGAGATTGGTAATTGAGACTGGAAGATCAGTTCGGGGTAAGAGGCTTCCCAAGACAGATGACCAAAAAACTCTAGCAAACTGACATTCAAGGAAGATATGACTACTATTTTCTGCCCCTTGCTTGCAAATAATACACCAGTGGGGTCCTTTATAACCTCTTTTCTGCAACTAATCTCCAGTCAAGATTTTCCCATAGCTGAGGGTCCAAAAAAACATGTTGATCTTTGGTCGACTATCATTATTCTGAATTTTATTCCACATACTCGATCTCGGTGGGAGGGTGGGTTGAGCCAAGAGGGTCATGTATCCAACTTTAACAGAGTAGGCATCATATCCCCAACCTCTAGTGTCTTTTGTTTCCAGATGAGAAGGTGCACAACCTTTGAGCAAAGAAGAAAGGGTTTGAAAAGCTCCTGTGAGTTGATCAGGAAGATCTGGAATATGCCAACCATCCCAACTCCCTGACATATGCCATTGAGAGATATAAAAAAGAGAGAGTCTTTGATTGGAAGTACACCATTGATAGAGAGGTTGCAACGAATTGGTCTGAAGAAGCGGAGGGTGCCCCATTATGCTATCTGTCCAAACACAGATTCACTTACCATTCCTTGGAATCCAAGTTGCCTTGATTTGAAAAAGAGGTAGTGAAGCTCTGAGAAGTTTCCTAATGGAGGAGTCCAAAATCGTTGAAGGAGGAGAATCGAGGCATCTAAGCATATCCCCAATTAAATATTTATTTAAAATCACTCTCTTCCACCATTCTTGATTGTCGGTTACCAATCTCCACAGAATTTTGGCTCCAAGGGCCAAATTAGAAAGGGAGGGATCTAGTATACCCAACCCCCCATTTGATTTTGGGGCACAAACCACAACCCCGTTAACTAGGTGCAGATGCTTGGTGTTGGATTTACCCCCCTTCCAGAGAAAATTTCACAACTCTTGAGCAATGGTAGACTTTATGAAGGTAGGGGAAAGCAGGGGGGAGAAATGGAAGATCAAAAGAGCTGAGAGAATAGATTTAATGAGGACCACCCTGCCCACATTATTGAGTCAACGAGAACCCCAAAGGGTGAATTTACATTTGATTTTTTCAACAATAGGGGTCCAAGCTGAGCTAGGCAGATGTCAGAGGCAAATGGGGATGCCAAGATATTTAAAAGAGGTCCAATTTTCTTCCAGGGAGAATTGGAAGATGTCTATTATGCTAGAGGCCACCTTGGAATTGACATTCCACACATAAATACAACTTTTCTAAATGTTTATCTCCCCCCCTGATGCTTTCATAAAGGTATCCAAAGTCTCCTTAAAGCGTTTGGCTATGATGACAGAGGCCCCTCCCAATAGAATGGTGTCATCTGTGAACTGGGAGTGATTATTTCTTTTTTCTCTCTTAGTGATTTTGATTCCAGGAATGTGCTTCTCCTGTCTGGCCTTTCTCAAAATTCTGCTCAAGGCTTCAACCATCAAGATATAAAGAATTGGGGATAATTGACATCCTTGCCTCAGTCCTCTGGAGAGATTGAAGAATTTTGATGGACGACCATTAATCATAGGGGATATCCAAGGCTCACATATACAAGAGGAAATCCATGCCAAAAAGTTTGCACCAAACCCAAATCTGGTCAGAATTGCGAAGAGAAAGATGTGCCTAACCTTGTCAGAGGCATTGGCCATATCCATCTTGATGGCCATCCCCTTATCTCCTCATTCCTTGCTGGAATGAAAGGATTCTTGGACTATAAGAATCTTATCTATCATCTGTCGTTTTTCTACAAAGCCTCCTTGATTGGGGGAGATTAATTTGTGCAGATGAGGCTTAAGTATGATGGCGATAATTTTTGAAATGATTTTTTAGGAGACATTTCAAAGAGAGATAGGTCTAAATATAACAAAGGATGAGGGATTGGAATCCTTGGGGATGAGTGCCAAAAATGAGGAGTTAATATTGCCGCCCATTGTGGCTGATTTCTGGACATATTGAACCATTCGAACTCGATCCCTTTTGACTATGTTCCGACAAAGAAGATAAAATTGCACTATGAACCCATCCATACCTGGACTCTTATTTGGATTCATCTATTGAAGTGCCCCCAATACCTTTTCCTCAGTGATCGACTGAATTAAATACTCACTATCTTCCTGTGTGATGAGTGTAGGAATGTTATGGAGGAGAGTCTCTCGAGCTTCAATATTTACTTCTCCGTCTTCTGTATAGAGCTTCTCAAAGTGGTCCTTGGTTGCTGATTTAAGTTGATTTTGACCTCTACAAGCCATCGACTCCTTTGATTTCATCAATTTTGTTTTTCCATGGTCGAGCTTTAGCTTTCTTGTGGAAAAACTTTGTGTTACGATCTCCTACTTGAAGCCATATGATTCTTGACTTAAGTCTCCAAGTTTCCTCTTCAGTCTGCATCATTTTATGATATTCATTAAAGGTATGTTGCTCATCAAGAAGGATGGAGGGGGATATGGGGGCAGTCTCCAACTTGAGTATGGTTTCATCTAGTTTTTTCTTTATCTATTGAATTGATTATTTCTCAGATGGGTCCTTGAGAAGAACCCATTCTCGGAGAGCCAACATTACTGTCTTAATTTTTTTCTCCCAGATGAAGATCGGAGACTCATTAATCCAGGAGTTCTAGGAATATGAGACTAGGTCCATGAAGGAGGGGTCGGAGGCCCATAGGGGGTTAAAATAGAATGGAATATGACCTAGAGAGATAGGGGGGAAAGGGACAAGGAGACTTGGCGATGATCAGAACCAGACCAAGGAAGGATATGAGAAGAGGGGAGTAACTAATCTTCTAATAATCAACCACTTATGAGAAATCAGTCTAGTCTCACAGTAATGTGCCCTAGTCCATGCCTTTTATTAAACTAAGTGAATCTACTCGAGGTGGGTTTAATGTCCATCAGATCCAAATCAAAGATTAGTTCTTCCATATGTTCCCGAGCATAATCCCTCACTATAGTCCCCCCTCATTTCTCCGAAGCATGGAGGGTGGTATTGAAGTCTCCAAAAAAGGTGTAAGGGACCTAGTTTGCTTGATCCCATAGAGCCAAAAGAGAATTCCAACATTGTATTTGATCATGATAGACAAAGGGCATATAAATATTGTAAATAGAAAAAGACTTACCAGAGGGAAGATGAGTAAGTGTCACCTGAATCCAATTTGAAGAGCATGACCAGTCTAGGAGGTGAAAGAAATGTGGGTTCTAGAGAGTGCAGAGCCTTCCAAATGCACCTCTAGAGCTAGCCGCAACACCTGCACATGTTCTTCAAAAAAATTAAGCATCCTACAATGCTACCGAGTCCTACAATTTCGTTTCCTAGAGTAGAAGAACTAGGGGAGATTCTGATCGAATCAAACTTCTTAGAAATGATTTCTTATGATTACTACCTAGTCCTCAACAATTCTAGGAAATTAGCTTCATCATTTAGAAGAGGATTTGGATGCTCCTCCTTGAGGAGGAGACGAGCTACTCTGATTCCTTAAAATGCGTGATTCTTTTTTGGTGTGCCCATATAGGGTGCTTTGTTTTCCCTTATCGATGTATTTTTTGGCTGTTGTTTCCCTTCTCTGATTGTTAGTTGGCCTCCCATGTTTCTTTTCAATGGGTATTTTTGTGGGATCTTGATGTTATTCATCTTTGGAAATTCCTTTGATTTCCCCTTATTCACGGTACTCGTCAGTGGAAGGAGGGGGAATCACAAAAAGAATCGGTTAATCCATTGGGTCACCAAGGATATGTTGAGGATGATGGGGTTGGTCCTCTTCAGAAATTTCATTTGGAATGGACAGGCTGTCATATTAATTTCTGGTTGGAATATTAGCATGTTGATTTCCTGTTGATGAAGAAGTCAACGTCTCCTGAGACTTTGGATTAGAGGTAGCTCCCTCTTGTGTCATAACTTTTCTTAATTGGGCGACCTTCTCTTGTTGAACTGCTTGTTTGGTTGCTTGTTTCTTGTGACGTGGCTATTTCCATTACTCATCTGGTTCTCCTTCCAGTTGGATCACCAAATCTTTGGGGCATCTTTTAGCAAAATGCCCATATTCATGGCATATCTTGCATTTGAAATGCAACTTCTCGTAGTCAACCTGATGAAGGTAAGACCAACCATAGAGGGAGAGGTTGATGGCCTTAGGGAGGCATTTTTCCATATCTACCTCCACACAAATGTGGGCACAAGCATGAAGACCGTATTTAGGTTATGTTCGGTCAATGTACTTACCCAGAGAGTTACTAATGGCTCGAAGAGTTCCATCATTTCAGCAATGGAGAGGGAGGAAAGGAAGGCGAACCCATATAGGCACAATAAAAGGAATTCCATTCTTCGGATTAAAATCTTGGTTCCATCTGTTAAGATACATTCCACAGGCGCCCATGAAATAAGGGCCACTTCTGAATATCAGATCATGGTTCGTTTTGTCTTAAAAAAGAAATGCATAAAAAACCCTCCTGCGAAAAGCGTATGAAAGATTACCTTTTAGATGTGGTTTCCATTATTTTTCAATCTAGAGTGCCATTGAATGGGGGAGGGCCAAACCCCAGTAAATTTCCCAATAAGACCCCGATTGAAAATTTTTAGAGCCAAGGCCCTAGAATCGGCTTGGACCGGAACAATGGGAATCACGTCTACTTTCTTGACAAATCAAGATTGCACGGGTTTCGAACCTTTTGGGAGAGAGGAAACTAGAGCGGTGAAGGTCACGATGTCTGGCGGGGGAGGAGGAGGGAGGGGAGGGACGCCAACATCCCCACTAGAGGAAGTCATGGCGAACACAGGGATGCAACGGGGCTAGAGTTTACACAACGAGAACCATAAGCCAAGTCAAGGCCAACTTGAGGGTTTTTCCAAAGCTTTTTTTCTTGAAACTTTCCACTATCTCATGCACTTCATGGAGGATTATATATGGGGTAGTTGGTATTCTCTATTTGCTAGCCTCAACCATCCGTGTCCATCCCATGGTGATTTTTAGGTAGTTTTATGGAAATAGGTGGAGTTGCCACATGTTCATCCTAGGGTGAGTTTTAGGTAGTTTTATGGAAATCGACGGAGTTGCCACTAATTCATTTTTAGGTTCTATATCTTTGAAATATTCAAAGTATACCTAAAACATCTAATACCTAAGATGGTTAGAAGTAATTGGATCTTGCGAGTCTCATGGAGCTTGCATAAAAGCTAGAGTCAAGGTGATTTGGAGATAAGTCAACCAATGACTATTGGTTGAAGTTAATAGGTTGATGACATGAAGGTAACTAAACATCGTTCTCAATGTGCATATTAGTTATTCAATTTACACTGAAAAGTTTATGGTAATTGAATCTTGTTTTTAATGTTGTGTAGAGAGTGTTGATAGTGTTTTTAGAAACACATGACAATATTTACTTACTACACTCTACATGGGTTGATTATTCTATGCATGCACTTTTTAGAGTTCAAGAATTGCACTAAGGGTGTAACAAAAAATTTCTACTAACTTAGATTGATAACATAAATTAACTATTTTATTCTTCAAATACAAAAAACAAGGGTAGAGACTTTACTTCCTACAACTCTTGTTTTCTCTATATAAATGAAGTGGATGAGATAAGACAAAATAATGTGATGAGAAATAAATTGGAAAAAAACCAAAGTTCGAACATAATATCCAATCAAACCATAATGATGTTTCAATGAATGATATCAAATGGATGACTTAATAAATAGGAAAGCAAAATAAGGTAACGAGAAGAGAATGATTAACAAATGAGTTTGTAAATTTAGAGAGGAAAGCACTAAGACCACACTATAAGGAGAACACCTTCTAGTGGAGGTTTTTACAAATCCTCCCCGAAAATTTTATCCCTTCTCTATTCATAGCGGAGTTTGTTAGTGGAGGTGGGCGACCGAAGGTTTTTGCAGAGGTTTTTTTACCAGTGTGCATGTAAGGTACATACACACCAGTGCACACATAAAAAATAACGCACCATTGCGTAAATGTTTAAAAGAACCACCATAAGTTATAATAAAAATAACAAGGACCTATCAAAGTGAATTGGTGTCATCGAATATTACGCCTCAATGCATATCCCTATCGTTAGGCGCATCGCGGTAGGGTGCATAAAAAAAAATTACCATACCGATTTTCATTGTTACACTTCATCCTATGCTTCCAAACTCTCAAGAAAGCAACAATGCTCACTCTCCTTCCAAAGATGCCTTTTTTGTGTGCTCTACAACGAGTTGTTGAGCTGCACTTGTAGATTCCACACATTTTCAAATTTTGGAAATTACTACAAATTTTCATTTTCTCTCAACGGTGGAACCATGATTCCTTGGGACATAATAAACCATGTAAATTTTTTAATACCTTCCTATTTGCATTTTAATCATATTAAATTTGAATTTAGCTTGAAATTTGGCCATTTTTTCAATATTTTTTCCAATTCTGCGCGATGCGCCTAAACACTTCATCTCACCCCGAAGCGGTGTGTCCTATGAAAAATTAATAGTAAGCATCGCCACCGGTGTGGCTAGTCCAAAAGTACACACCATGTCATTCAAGGAAGAACACTACAATAAATTAAAAAAACAAATTGATGCGTCTTTTGTGACGCCCCTCAACTGGTGCATTATTTGTGATGACCCGCTCTCAGTGCATTATAAAGGACAATGCTTGCTAAACAACATGTCAGCGCTCTTGGAACACTAGAGCACTGGTGTGTTCCATTTAATTAAGTGCACCACTATGTTTACAACCCATAAAATTTAACGTAGCGGTGCAACCATTTCAACTAAATGCATCGATGTTGTTAACAGACCCACACTAGGACAAAAATTGACTGAATTGGCACAATGGGGGGTTTCGTTGGACGTCCCGTTGTTGGTGCTCTATTATTCACAATGAACTGCTAAAAAAAACATCAGTGCTCCAATAACACGGTAGAAATAGTGCGTTCATAGTAACACATCACATCGCGTAAGTTGCAATAAAACAATTTAACCTAGCGGTGCTCATAGGTCCAACAAATGCACCGGTATTGTAAAGAGCACATCACCAAGCCGGATATTTCACAATCTATCAGAGTGGTGCGTATTATGGGATACATCGCTAAAACACGTGGCAGTGCGACAGTAAACGAGGAGCACCAGTGCGTAAGCTCTAACATTACACACCAGTGTTGTTAAAGGAAACACACTGTGATAAGTTTTAAAACATAATTAAAATGGTTGTCCGTATTTTTTGAGGCCCCGTCGTCGATGTGTTATGAAAGAAAATGCATCGCTAAACAACTTTCCGGTGCTCTTGTAGAACCGGGGCACTGATTCTTTCAGTTTAACAAAGCGCACTAGTAAGTTTGCACACCATAAATTTTAGCGTGGCATGGTGTCCTCGTTAACCAAATGCACCGGTGCTATTAAGAGAAACGCATTGGGAAAAATATTGAATGACTTGGCATGCCGAGGTGTCTCATTGTATGCCCTGTTATAGATTCTCTACACAACCCAACGAACCGCAAAACAAAATTCTAGTTCTCCAATAACACAGTAGCACCGGTGCGTTCATATTAACACATCAAACTGCTTAATTTGCAATAAAACAATTTAACTTGGTAATGTCGTTAGGTAAAATAAACACACTAGTGTTATAAAGAGCACAACACCACGCCGAATATTTCACAATTTAACAGCGCGGTGCATCCTATGGAATGCATTGGTAAAATACATGGTTGTGCGATAAGAAACATGGTGCATCGATGCATGACCATAACACCACCACATGACAATGCTATTTGTATGATACAAAGCACCATTTGTAGTGCATAGTTACTGTTTTAGGCACATTCGTTAATTTTCTACATTTTCTTGCAAACAAAAAATAATTTTAGTTTTTTTTTAAATACAAATTATTTATATATGTGTGTGTTTTATAATTTCAATTCATTTTATCTATATATATGTGCCTAAAAATATGTGTATGTGAACCATAGACGACGACAACGAGAGGAGGAGCTACAACAACAACAAGTCGAAATGTACACATTTGTACATGAGTGGGAGGCTAGAGAGAGGGAGGGGGGGTTGTTCATTCACCCTCTTTCACAATAGACACATGCCCTTTTGATGGATGCTGGCCTCAAGTTTCATGAGGAGGGTACATCCATCGAAGGGAACTCTTCATTGTTACAAAAATTGATCTGTCGTTAGGATCATGGTCGACAAGCATTCAGGGTCGGTCCTGATATGTGGTATCAACACACAGAGGAGGATGTTTATTTCATCAATGGGTTGTCTAGGAGGGTTTGTTGGCATAGGAGTAGACCCAGGATTCAACGCTTAACAACGCACCAAAAAAACCCCGACTACCGGCCCTTTTGACGACACCTGTGAAGAAGGCAAAGTCTCACCCTAGGTAGAAGCAGGGGGGTTACAGGATGCAGGTGTATATAACCACGTTGGGACACAGATATGTGATAATAACACTTCACATGATATTCTATTAACACTTAGAATATGACATGCATTAGTTTCCTAATCTTAGTAACATCGCAGAACATACCAAAAGATAGATCGACGCAGTAACAATAAATTATTATATATCCTGAGCACTTAGCACTGAGTTAGATCTAACATTCATTTATCCTTAACACAAGTATAGCACTAAGCAACAACATATCTATCTATCATACATAATAATCAAAGCACTGAGCAGATTCATAACATAAACAACACAACATAAAGCAAACCAAAGACACAAGATATACGTGGTTCACCCTAGTGTGGGGCTACGTCGACCAACAGCTTCACCTTCTTTATTATTTGTCTAAATCTTACATTCACTCACTCATGTGCACTAAGCCACAAAGTCAAGCTTCACATAGGACAATAGATCTGCACACTGAGCACCAGATCCTCCTTCCAACACTAGGTTAAGGCACAAAGCTGCTCTCTATTAAGCACAAAACCTTAACATACATTCATTCCTTTGCACAAAGCCATTGAACTGCTTGCACTTAGCTCTCAAGGACTTCTTGCACTTAGATCTTCCCAAAAACTTCTAAGTACTTCTACCATACATTCTTACTTATTTATACCTTTACAATCCCTTACAATAGGGCCAAACATGGGAAAACCCCATGGGTCGACATCCAATAACCCATTACAAAAACCCTAGAAAATGCCTTACTGGGTCTACATAGCCCACAAAATAAGAGAGATCCGCGATCTCAGCTCTGCCTAGGCGCTCCTTCTTCGAACAATGTGTTGAAGTTCAAAAGTGGTCCAAACCCGACCAAGGTTTCCTCAAAACTTGGTCGAGGGCCAACAGGCCCCCAACACCCATCTGCAACTCGTCCCAAGTCCCTCAGGTCTGGTCAATGCTACTTCGAAGGCCTCGAGCTTAACTCGAGCTGCCTTGACTTGCTGCTTCGCCTGAGCCTCCTGCTCAACGAGGTCCTGGATCGTTTGTTCTGTAACAGGCCCTTTCAGGCACTGTTCTACTGTTGCAACCACTTGGTTCAATTGCGAGCCTTGTCCATCAATGTCTTTGAACACCTTGCAGGTTTTGTTCTGCACAAGTTGCAACTTCTACGTGGCTTCCATTAACTTTCCCTGGAGGACAGTGATTTGTTGTTGTACTGCGCGCTACTCTTGGGATCTTTTCATTCTTTCAACTACGTCTAGCAACTTCATTTGCGCCTGCACGAAAAATGCCTGCTACTACGCCTCATGTAGCTGTGCTTCCAACTTTATTAGCTATGGATCCTCGGTGAGGCGTTCATAAGTCTGTGCGCTTCTATCACTCAGTTGTTTGCACTCTGAGGTGAGGGCTCTTATCCTTACTACTGCATTCTTAGTAGTTTCCTCCCTCTGGCCATGCACCTCTTGTAGGGTGCTCGGTACTGCTTGAGCCTCTAATTTTGTTATCCTGGATTGAAGCTGCTGGATGCTCTCAATGAGCTTCACTACTCGATCCTCGACTGATTCCAGTTCCTCCTATTTCAAGCCTGGAACAAAGTGACATGCTTTACTCACTACCTCTTTGACCGCAACCCGCTCTGGGAGCAACTGCTCCTTTTTTCTCTGTAGCTAGGCTTTTTCCTCCTAGAGCATCGCATGAAACTCTTCTCTCTCACTTTCATAGGTGGCTACACTGTACCTTTGTGAACATCCATCATTTCTTTCAAATGTAATAACGTAGTCTGAGCTTTCTTTGATTCTTTCTCTTTATGATTCTCTAACATGCCCTTAGTCTCTTGACTTCCTTCATACTTTTCTTGTCTCATGTTCATTCGTTCAACTTTAGCAATCATCCTTGGACAATCCTCAACCTCATGACCAACAATATTACAACAAAGACAAATAGGACATGCGCTAGGGCATTCCTTAGCAAGATGTCCCGGTCTTCTGCAATTATAGCACAATGTCAATCCTCTTTTCCTTTTAAATGTTTCCCAACTTCTTCTGTACTACGCACTAGGATCACAGTGTTGGACCTACACTCTGCAAATTTTTTTTCTAGTCTCCTGCATCCACTTATTAGTCCAAAAATTCTTTCTATGCATAGGAATAACATATCTTTCTTCATTTCTATTAACTTTACTTAGATCAACTCTTTCTTTCAACTGCGCCCTAGCCTTCAGACTAGGACAAAATCTGTTAAGCATACTTAAATTCATGCTTTCAAAACAAAAATTTCCACTTATCTTTCTCTTGTCAAAGCATAAAGCTTTACCTATTTTAAGATCTTACCTCTTTTCTTCAGATCAGATTTCTTTCTTAGCACAGAGCTTCGCAAGTCAAGTAGAGTACTATGTACTTTAGCAGTAGATCTATGCACATAACTTATCTTTTCTTTACTTCAGTTCCTAGCAATCACAATTTCAGGTCCCATCAACATAACCATTTGTTGGCACAGGGGCAGACCTAGGGTTCAACGCTTAACAACACACCAACAAAACCCTGACTAACGACCCTTATGTGACACCTGCGAAGCAAGCGAAGTCTCACATGAGGTAGAAGCATGGGGGTTATAGGATGCAGGTGTCTGTAACCACGTTGGGACACATATATGTGATAATAACACTTCACATGGTATTCTATTAACACGTAGAAGATGAAATGCATTAGTTTCCTAATCTTAGTAACATCGTAGAACATACCCAAAGATAGATTGAAGCAGTAACAATAAATGATTATATATTCTGAGCACTTAACACTGAGTTACATCTAACATTCATTTATCCTTAACACAAGTACATCACTAAGAAACAATAGATCTATCTATCATATAATAATCAAAGCACTGAGCAGATTCATAACATAAACAACACAACACAAAGCAAACCAAAGACAAAAGATATACGTGGTTCACCCCAGTGTGGGGCTATGTCCACCAACCGCTTCGCCTTCTTTATTATTCGTCTGAATCTTACATTCATTCACTCCTGTGCACTATGCCACAGAGTCAATCTTCACATAGGAAAAGAGATCTGGGCATTGAGCACCAGATCCTCCTTCCAACACTAGGTTAAGGCACAAAGCTGCTCTCTATCAAGCACAAAGCTATAACATACATTCATTCCTTTGCACAAAGCGATTGAACTGCTTGCACTTAGCTCTTCCCCAAAACTTCTAAGTACTTTTACCATACATTCGTATTTATTTATACTTTTACAATCCCTTACAATAGGGCCAAACATGGGAAAATCCCATGGGCCGACATCCCATAACCCATTACAAAACCCCTAGAAAACCCCTTACTGGGTCCACATAGCCCGCAAAATAAGTGAGATCCGCGATCTCAGCTCCGCATGGGCGCTCCTTCTTCGAACAATGTGTCAAAGTTAAAAAGTGGTCCAAGCGTGACCAAGGTTTCCTCAAAACTTGGTCGAGGGCCAATAGGGGAGGATTGGCCCTAGTTCCATGATCTACCATTTGGTGTTGTAGGAGAGACCTAGCTGGCTTATGTGCATAAATATGTCAATCTGGACGTTCTTTCCCCTTTGTGATTCCAGGTTCCTTGGTCAGATGTGGATGCCTTCATTTCATATAGAGGAGGTTAAGTGTTTGTGTTTTATTATCTTGACACTGTCACACTCTAGCTCTGATGGGAAACACATTAGTTTCCCTTTGATGCATTATGTAGATAGTTTAGTGCAGAGGCCCCAATTGATTAGGTGGTCACAATTTTTTTTGAGACAGTTTTGTTTTGCATTACATCATCGTCGCATCGTTTTAAATGGGAGGAGATACTTCCCATTCACGTTAGAGTTATTTACCTTATTTTTTGAGAGGGTTCATGCCACTTGACCAACAATACCTCAATTTCCCGCTAGGCCTATGTTTGATGTGCATATGCGCATGTAGGGGTAGTTGTTGCCCAAGAGGGGCCATATGATTTTTCATGTGCTCTAGTAGGTAGGGATGTATGCGATTTTTTGGCTAGAGAGGAAACTCGTATCCTTGATATTGTACAATACCCATACAAGTAATATTATTGTTATGTTTTGAAAAATCTAGTTGAACATTTTTATGTCTTATCTAATGCACATGTAATATATTGTAACATTTTGTTTTAAATATCTTATTATTATTATCTATTGGCACATATGTTGGGGATGAGCTTGCCCAACAAGATGAGGTGATCGAGGAGGCAGAGGACCAACCTGTAGCACATAGATCCCACATGTCATGCAAGCTGGATCAAAGAGTCACATAGTGGTACCCAGTAAATATGGATCAAGCTGCATCCGCCGGGACGACATATTTCCGGGACGACATATTACTGGGATGACATATTACCGGGACGACATATTACCGGGACGACATATTTCCGGGACCACATGATATTAGGTGGTTTTTCGGCACATGGTTTTTTGCCGATGGTTTTCTATTTCCGGTTAAGGAATTAGGGTTTTGGACTAATCCATGTCATTGGGTTAGGGTCTTGGATGCCGCTGG
>ML779362.1:432078-458187 GCA_009831015.1 Picea engelmannii
ACCCAATCCCTGGTTAACACACTTGCAGAGGTAAAGGAAATATACAGAAGACAAGGTGTTGTGATTCCTTCCTGTCTGAGCAGGAACCCCTTAACCAAATCTCTGGCTAGCACACTTGCAGAGGTAAAGGAAATCTACAGAAGCCGAGGTATTTTGATTCCTTTCTGTCTGAGCAGGAACCCTTTAAACCGGACTTCTGGCTAGCACACTTGCAGCAGTAAATGAATTCTACAGAGGGTATGATGTTCCGATTCCTTTCTGTCTGAGCAGGAACCCTTAATCAAATCTCTGCTAGCCTCATCAAATCATCACACAAGATTGCTGATAAAATGAATTACAAATCCCATTCAATAAACTAAGACAGAGTCAGTAGTGTTTCAGCAAAGCGAAATTCATTAAAACAGTGTTTCAACAAACAATAGTTTAAACAAAGCATGAACATAAATTATACTAACACACTTCTAACTAATGGGTGAATCTTGTGATGAAGGTGGGCCCTCCCTTCTCACAAGATTCCCCTGAACGAAGAGCTAGAGAAGGATACTCAAAGCAGTCTTATATTCATCTGTCGAAATATCACATTACAATTTGAAAGAATAGAATACGTCCCGCTTCTCTGGAGTTGCTTCAATACATCAAAACTTTGATATCTCGAATGGTGATTTCCTCTGATTTAAAGAGGAAATCCCTTCGATACAATCATTACAATGCATATCTGAATCCTATCCTAAGTCGGATCTTCTTTCTAAATCAGCATAGGATGTCCTAGTCTCATGCAACCGAATGCTATTACAGGAACTGAACGAGGTATTGCTGTTACGGCTGGTGTAACAGCTTCTTCTCATCGTTGCTGATGCTATTTCAGCATCGCAATTCGCGGGCTGTTTCAGCCACGTGAATTGCGCTCTGACTGCGTTGACCGCAGACTGTGGTGGCTTGTGTTTCAACATCGTCGGTTCTGGCGGTTTCTTCTGTGTTTCAGCATCTGCAACTCTGGACTGTGTAATAGCTCCGTGTTTTAGCATCTTGTGACCTCGGACTGTGTAGCAGCTCCGTGTTTCAGCATCTGCGACCTCGGACTGTGTGGCAGCTCCGTGTTTCAGCATCTGCGACCTCGGACTGTGTAGCAGCTCCGTGTTTCAGCATCAGTTCTGTGTTTCAGCATCAGTTCTGTGTTTCAGCAATAGGCCTTGAATGCAAATCTGCAGTTTTGGACACTTATGCATTTCTAATCAATGGTTAAGTACGAGAGTGATGTAAAATATTATGCAAAACAGATTAAACATATAGTAATGAGAAGGGAGGTTGTATACCTTTGAGATGATCAGATAAAGTGATAGTATGAGTCTAAATGTAGGTGATTAAGAGTATAATGGTGGCAAAAAGTATAGGCAAAAATGTACATTGTGTGGTCCTAACAATAGACTTCCAGGAGAGCAGAGGAGAGATCCCATATTTGCAGGTGGGCTAGGGAAAAGAGATGAATTCATATGAGAGTTCATATCATCAAGGAGTGCCGATGGAAGAAGATTTATGTGGGGTTGTAATCCATATGAATGAATATTATGAGAAGTTACATATTTCCCCTATCCAGGAGGAGGATCATAGGTGTATTCTGATCATTGGGGGAATTCATATATTCCTTCGAAACAACCAAGTTGAGGCTAGAACATGTGTTGCAGGTGCAACAACAGAAGGACAACCAACAAGAACAATCAAGGCAGAGGAGAAGGAGCAGATACTGAAGTTTTCCCCAACAGAGGAATAAGAACATTCTGAGGAATGGCTGAAAATTTTCAGCTAGGAAGATGAACAAGAGAGGACTGCAGCATTGGAGTTTGCAACAAAAGAGGAAGCATGAAGCATGGATTTTACTAATCTGTGCAAAAAATTGGTAGTTCTGAAGAAAAGAGTGATAGTGAAAAGCATGCATATCCAACATGCTAAGTTGGAAATAGATGGAGGAGCATACGAACATGAAGAGAAACTGGAATAAACTGGAACTGAATCAACGCAATAGAAGTTGGCAGAAAATAATCTATCAAGGGAGATGGTTGAACAACAACTCAGTGAGGAAATTGCAGAACTAAAATCTACAATAGAATGTCAAGTTGGTATTACAAGAGAAGAAGACAGTATGAGAGGTCAATATAGTCTTCCCTTTCATCAGCATAAGGAGGATATGCAACAAAGTAATTTGCAAGAAAGAAGGAGTCAACCAACAGAGCAACTGGACAAGGTGATTGAAAAAGTCAGGAGACTGATGTTGAGGTCAGTACAAGAATCAGTTAACAAGGAGAAGTTGAACAGAGGAGGACCTAAAAAAGTAGCAGGGAAGAAGAATCAACAACAACAAAGCAGAGGAGCAGGTAGACAACTCCAAAGAAAAGTTTGGGATCCAGGTGGATTTCAACAGAGCTGGAGAGATCATGAGAAGAAGATCATGATTTTTTCACATTAGTGGAGTATGATGCAAGAGAATATTTCCACCTAGACACATGTGCCAACAAGTCAACACATCAAAATGAATTTGGAGATAGGGAGAGGCACCGACCCTCCCATTTTCAGAATTCAAAATATGAAATTATGTAAATTTATGTGTAAGGTTGATAAAAGCCAAAGCCATGCCTTTGGACAGGTGTGGATGGGTTCATCGAAATGATCGACTGTAAGAAGGTCTAGATCTGAGTCAGGTCTGTATCTTTGTTCAATGTAATGGGTAATAGGCATAATATGTCTTAACTGAGATGATGATATTACTAAGGCGGTGGAGAGGATAAGCTCAAGGAGCCCTCTTGTAAAAAGAAAAAAAAGAGTTAGAATAAAGGCCCGAAGAGTCGATCTGACTCCTTGATGTGAACAATCCTTGACTGGGAGGTTGCGCAACCTTGAGAGGAGAAGGGGGATCTGCATTAGAGGCTACCTGCGCATAGGCAGGATGAAGAGACCGTACAATTTTTTGCCCAGAGCAGTGACACATTTACCATCACACACGAAATGATCAGGATTGATCCTGGAACAACGCAAACACCACTGCATGAGGTTGAAGAGTTGGACATAATAATGGTGCATACCCACGAAGGCTCTACACATGATACAAGAGAGTGTCATGCAGGAAGTGCAGTCGAGGTCCCACACAGATGCCACAAACCTAGAGGTGGGCAGAGGAGTCACAAAAATGCTACAAATTACATGCGACCAACTGACTGTGGAGAAAGAAGAACATAAAGATCGCACAAACATGCTCAAGCAGGGAGTGACTGCAACGTATGACAAAATCCCAAACAATGCGCAAGTAGTAGAGCCCAACACAATGCATAATATTGATCACATTGTGCAAACAATTGATCAATATCGACAGGAGATCGAAAACCTTAAGGAAAAACTCATCCCTACGACTCCCTTGGAGGTGAAAGAACAAAGGAGACAAGAAGCTGCAGGACAAATGGACGAAATGAAAAGACAAGTCAACACAACTGTGGACTTGTTTGATAGGGAAGCACAACTATGGACATCATTGGAGGAAGATGAACAGGTCCAGTAGTGGGACCAGGATGAAGGAAAGATAAGTGCAACCATCCAGGACCTCAAGCAGAGGAAAAAAATAATGAGTATCATCGAGCATCTCAAGGGAGCACAAGACATGAAGAAGTTGCAAGAAAATCTAATAGCAGCACAGACGCAGAAGCAAGAATGACATGCTCAGATTGGAACCTCTCCAAGAGCTAGTAGCTGAGATTATCACACAGTTGGAGGAGGAAAAGAAGAGCATGGTGTAAGAATAGGTAGAGTGCACAACAATGATCCAGGAGGAGATCACAACGCAAGCATTAGAAGCACTCACAGAAAAGGCCGCATAGGTCCAAACACGAGGAAGGGAACTTGCAGACAAGATCCATAGTCTAGCTGAGGATGTCGAGGGAGCTCACAAAGCCTAGGTGGCTCAGGATGTGCCACATGTAAGTGTTGGGGGCCTGTTGGGCGCATGCCCATTTTAGGGAAAAGACTATTTTTGGAAAGAAAAGCATGAAGTGGAAGAAAAGTACAGTTGGAAGGAAAAGCAACATGTGCAAGGAAAGCATGCAAGGAAACCTAACTACATTAGGGTTAAGGTTTTTGTAAGATATTGTAATGGTTGAAAAGCCAAGAATAAGTATAAATAAGTACCTAGGAGGTATAGGTTGAGAGGGAGAGAGCATTAGGGAGAAGTGTGGCAAAGTTTTGTAATGTTCGAAGAAGGAAACTAGTGTAAGATTTGAAACAAATTATGTAAGATGTTGAGCTGTAGGAGAGTCAAGCAACTTGATCCAGAGGGTTAGATCACAAGATGAGGATCTTGGTGCGATCTAGTCATCCTCATAGGGATCAGGGAGCATGTTGAGATTGTAAGATCAGAGACTGTAGTGCACAAGGTGATATATATTGCAGAACCATAATAAAAGAGCTTGAGAGCCAAATATTTGTGGATGTAGCCCAGGATGGGGTGAACCATGGTAGATCATGTGTTATGTGAATTTCTTATGGTTCATCTATTTGTTGTTAATGATTAAATCTTAGATGAATGTATTGATGAGATAGTTAGATATGTTGATTTACATGCATGAATACATAACGATAAAGTGTTTAATATAGATGGGCAATAGATGAAATAAATGAAGATCACAAAGTACAATCCCAGAACCCCACTCATTCCCAGACTACAAGAACTTGAGCGTTGCAGTCACCCATATAACTATCTTGGGTGAGACTGCGCAATACACTCTGTGTGCTGTGTTTCCTTCTGGTTTACCAGGAGGGCCGATAGTTTTAGAGGGATTTGTTGGAATCTTTTTTAGATATGAACCTGGGTTAACCTAAGAAGTAGCAAGAGAGTAGTAACCAACACCGATCTAACGACTGAGAGCAATCCATAGTGGATCCCAAGATCAATGGTCCTCGTCGATTCGGGACTTCGACCTTCGGTTACTTTCGAGGATTGTGGAATCACAAGTCCTGAAGTCCCGAAGCTGAATGAGCTAGCTCCTTTCAGACTAGCACAAGGTTCCTAGGCCCTGGTCATATGGGTCCTTTGGGAAAACTTAGGGGATAATCGCAAATCCATTTTTGCAGCAAAGGGGTTAGAACACGGGGATGGGCCCTCGGTCAGATGGATGATTAGCCTGAAGGGAAATGCCCATTCCCGCTAAGGTAAACTTCAAAGAATTTGCAGAACTTAGACATTTCAATAGATTCTACCCTAACTCTCGCGCAAACTCACATCCCATGACTCTCTAACAGTTAAATTGAGATAATTCCAAGATAACATAGATATATCAGTTTACAAAAATCAAAGAGCATTTCTAATAAATGTTCAATTACTGAGAGACTGAATCATGAACATAGACATTTCATCATCACATCCAATATAATACACAAAGTATGAAAATACTTATAAGAACTGGAAAATGTGAAACAACTACTGAAAGGGGTGCGTCTTTCCTTCCAACCATAGGCATAACCACTCCTACTAGATTTACCACTGGCCACCCCCGAGCTAGACCATGATTCTCTGAGATAGATCCTTTCTCTTTGCTCCACAATAGTTAGGGGTAAAGGTTACTCTCCTTCTCCCACAGAAACTGAGAAACTAGTTTTCCCTGCTCCAAGCAAGGAGGTCTGCATGAGTGCTTCCTCAGTCACTGATCAACCTCATTGATCAGCTTGTAGAGAAACCCTACCCCAGGCTTCTTACAACCAGATTGAGCTTAATGCTCAACGTTTTCCTTCTCAACTTCAGAATGGAAGTATGCTCTATGCTCCTCTCTTCGAGAGTGTTTTTCTCTACTCTGCTATATCACATATCTGTCTCTGTCCCTGAATTACCTCATTTCTTTCCTTCCTCGGCAAGGTTGCGTGGGTCTGAATCCCAATTCTTGGTCAGGCCTGGAAGCCTTATAGATGGGTACCTTGCCCCATCTCCTCATTAACTCTTGAGGATGGCCTTCCAACTACCAACCTGACTGGTAATTCATTTATGGGTTAGAGGACTGTTGAGCAATTACACCCAGTAGGTACTGGTTTAGTGAGGGTCATCTCAAACATACTTGGTTTCCCTTCACCATCTCTCTCATAGCATCCATGGTCTATCTTGGCAAACTTCCCCCCTTTCAGCAGTTGTGCAACACATATTCAAATTTGAATTCTATTAAAAACAAAAAAATCATACATTGACCCTTTTATACAAGGGTTCATCAAATCAAACATTCACACATATTTAGTCCGCCATAGTCTCTTGGCCAGTTATACTTATATTTACAAACTGGGGGAAACAGGGGTATTACAATACCTAAATAATTTCTCGAGTTCATTTGACTTTGTATTATATATTCCATTATATCGAGAACAAGGGTATCTAGTGTCCCAAATATTGCAATAACTATGTCATGGTATACCAAAACACCCACTTAAATTGGGCTAGATACACATGCTAAAAAATTACAATATCGATAGATGATTACCATCTCCTGGCCAAACACACATCCTAAACAATTACAAAATGAAGAGAACATCAAACTTTATATTCTACTATAACACCCACTTAAATTTCCTAGCTCCACATCAGGTAAAAAATTCCAAGTTTGATGAATGATGTCAACCTTGGCTAGCCATGCATCCTAAGCAATTCCAAGGCACATAGATGATCCATGCATCTTAAACAATTCCAAGGCACATTGATGAGCCATACATCCTAAAAATTTCCAAGGCACACTAATGATCCATGCATCCTAGACAATTCCAAGGAACATAGATGTTAAGATACCAATAGACGTTTTTCTTTTTGTAGTATATAGGAGTGGAGACTATGGAGCAAGAAAACATACTCACCTCACAACTAATCAACCATTAGGTTAGTAGGTGGTACCACTCCCTTGTCATTGTACCTTTGGCATAAAGATCATGGTATACTGTAGCTTATATGTTATCATCCAACAATTCTTTAAATTCAAGTTATATATATTTGAAGAACAACCATCACCATGGTGAAACTAAATAGTACTTTTTTTTAAGTATCAATGTAGATTTATTTACACACCATATTTTAAATGGTAAAATTAAAAAACATAACAATTTATCCATAAAAACTAAAACTCTTTTGAACTTGTATAGAGAGACTTATATTCTTAGATTTTTCAAGCGAATTTCTTCCTAGCATGGATGATTCCATAAACATATTATTTATATAATGGGCCTCACTAGTATATAGGTTCTTTAATTTCTACTATTAGATTTATTGTTCTAATAATATCTATATTTATATGACACTATTATTAAAAAAACACTAATTAATGTCCAAACTTCTCATTTGGAAAAGTGGTGCTAAGAGTGACTTGCCTCTTTATTTGACGAAATTGTGCAAATTCCTTATTTTATAACATCACCTTTGATTCTTCAAGATGTCGTTCCATCCATGCTACTAATCCACTTAACTTGATGTTCATTTTCTATGCACAGTTTACAAAAAGTGACAAGTCATAGGATTTGAGCTCTAATTTTCAATATTTCATATGTGTAAACTTTTTGTGTAAATGCAACAAGCTGACAATCTCCAAGTTTTCTTCATAGTTGGTTTTGATGAAAAGCAAGCTTCGATTGTGCTTCTGAGAATGTATGAAGTTGCCTTAACAACTCACCCCCTTCCTTATAACTTCTATTTCTAAGAATACCACTTAGCTAAAAAAATATCCCCTACAAGGGTTATCTTAGGATATCTTATCTTACTATTAGAGAAAACCTCCCTTTTGTAGATTACATGCTTCTAAAAAAAAATACTACAAAATACAAAAATCCACCACTGTTCTAGTTTCTTCTCAATATCCAATGGAAGAGTGCCAATCTTTGCATTTTCTAGACCCACTAGTTTAGTTGTTACATGTTAAGTTTTTGTAGAAATGGTGTAGGCTTCAATTTGATTAATTGAATAATTGTTTCTATTTTTCAAGACAACCTTTTTCAAGTAGTAACTTTTGAATTTACTTTGTAACCACGTCCACCTTGAAAAAATTTCCTTCTGCAAAAACCTCCAATGTGGTCATTATTGATTTGTCTTTAACATTTCCTAATTGAGAACTAAGAGGCTCACTAGCATTAGCCTTCATATTCTTTATTGTATCTAATTTTTTCATACATTCATTTTCCAATTCCATCTCCATTCTCCCTTGTTCATAACATGATCATAATTTGTAAGGAAGTGAGAGAGACAAGGCCACTACAAAAATAAATTACTTCATCTCTCTACCTTTATTGCAGTTAAGTGTACACATTTTTAGGTTCACTGTTCATCTTCTCCATATACATATTATCAATATTCTCATTGTCATAACAAACCCTCATAATTTGAATTACAATGATTCAATCTTGTATATAAACCCTCATGATCCACACTACAATGGTTAAAACCTCAATATCATCTACTTCTTTAGATGCCTTGATAGTTTCAAGAAGCTATTCTAAAATATTTGTTATATGCCTTAATGGCCTCCACTCAATCTCGCCTTTGAATTCTTCTTAATTTGTTTTTTTGGCATTGTTCTTATTATGGAAAACACTCCATCCACTAATTTGTCCAAAACAAATTTTATTGCACCTCAAATACTCCAACAACTAAAACAATCTAAACAAGGTCAACTTCCCCATCTTGAGAGAATCCTGAAGCAAGAGTAACATCACTAGAAACTCCCTCTTTCCGAGATAATCCATCAAGCTTATCACCTCTAATATATGAATGTGGGAAATGGTATTTTATGATATCCTCTAATATTTTGTGTATCATTGAGATTAAGAGCCACATAAACATCATTGAAAGGTAATAATGCCAATATAAAGGACATATCTAGAAGAGAGTGCTATCCTCCACTTAAGTATACAAAATGTTTCCATACACTTCCAAATAAAGCTCTACCCTAAATCTCGTCTAAATGGTCACAACCTTATGGAGGTTCCAATTTTTCCATAACATGGTATACTTTTTTTATACAAAGTTTTTGTTCACATTCAAAGTCTCTTTCTTCATCTCGTTAGATTATGCAATTACTTCAAGGATATTTGATTTGTAGTTCGCAATATATTTTGATAGCAAATCCTTGTAATCATCCTCTATTTTTGCAAACATTCTAATCACCTAATTTTTGAACATCTTCTCTAGATTTGATTTTTTCTCTTTTAATCTCTCAAATTTAGCTCTTTCTTATCTTGAATCACTAGATAAAAAACAATAGTCAATGTTTGTTTTTCCAAGCAATGTAGAATTCTTTGATTTCTTAATATCAACACTATCACATTTCTTAGTATCACCGTTCACCTCTAAAATGGATTTAAAATTTCTAAGTTTTTCCAAATTAGAAGGATGTATGAATACTGTTTTTGACTCAACACTATTTTCCATCTCTCACATCTTGTCATGCTACTCTATTCAGGTTTATGGTGAATTCCTAACATCAACTAGTGCATCTTGCTCTATATATGATCTTTGTGAAGCATTTCCATGGTTTTGTAGTCAATCTCATAAGGAGAACAACATCCCATCATTTATTGTGGCTTCTTTCCATCACATGAGGCTTCCTTTAGTTTTTTAATATGGATTGGTTCTCCCTACCAAATACATGTTGTTTGTGAAGAACTTCCCTTGTGGTGAAATCAACACCACAAAATGAACAACATCCTAGTCTTGTAGGTCTCATTGGAGCCTTAGACTTGTCTTTGGATGGATTCTCCATCTTTGAGCTCTTGCTAAACTTGGGTTGCAACCCATGATCCAACTTCTTACTCAACTTGAGTTGCAAACCCTAAATGAGTTCTATATGCAATTTAACACTAACTAGCATAGATAAGGGGCTTATGATTCATATTTGTTGGTTTATTTGTTTTTTAGTGACTAAAATTGGGTTGCAACCCATTGCAAACCCCGAGGGAGCATACTCAATTCAACACTAACTAGCATAAATCGAGGGAGTTATAAATCATCTATGTTGGTTTGTTTATTTTTTAAACACAAAAATTGGGTTGCAACCAACTGTGAAACCTGAAGGAACATACCTAATTTAACACTAACTAGCACTGTTACTTGAATAAAGTTATGTGCTCTTCGAACTGTCTCTCCGGTTGGATAATATTAGTGTTGATCATTCCTTCTCCAAAATATAGCAAAGATGTAACATACAAAACACTTGAAATAATCTTAAGGCCTCATTGGATTCAAAATATTTTTTTCTCAATATATATAACATACATATCCATTGGCTTGAAAACAACCATGATTTCTCCAAAGGAGAATCATCTAAAGGAAAAATTTTATTTGTATATTTTGATTGAGCTATAATTCGTAATATTTCTAAAAGATTTAAATAAATTCTTTTTGTCAATACTCATATTATTCCTTGAGGTGTTCCTATAGAAAGAACTATGTAAGAAATGCATTGGATGTTTGATAGCCTCCTTGCTTTAGGCTAAAATGAAAGATTCCAATAGCTAGAGTGGGTATCCCCCACTAGTAAAGATACTCTTTTTAATCTCAAAATCACTCAAATGTTAAACATTTTGTTTTAAAGAAATAATTAATTGATTAAATCAAACATAGATAAATATAATGCAACATTGTTGTATTCACGATCATATCTATCCTTACAACTAATAGACATATAAGGAACCAATTATGGAAAATTCATAATAGACATATAAGGAATCAATTATGAAAAATTCATAATAGACATATAAGGAACCAATTATGACAAATTCATAAGAAACAACTAGTTCAAGTACCAATACGAGTGTTATTCGTTGATATTGAAATATTAACAAATATATCCCAAATAGTAAAAAGGTGTGGTAAGGTTTAACATTTATTGACAAGAAATGAAAGCATACTAGCATTAAAAAATGAATTCAATAGTTACAAGTTCATTCATGGAACCATAAAGGAGAACTTCAAATATATTCAAAGCATATTAAGATATTAATCTCATAAATACAACATGATAATAAATATTGTATAAGACATGATAATATGTTCATATTTCCATTTGTACTTTTTTTTTTGTTTGTTAATTTGTGCGGGACCTGTTGGCTACGCGATTAACCTGTGGCTTGAGAAACCGCGACTCAGGGGCATCTAAGCCGTCAAAATCACCCGGGGATCGCACCCGGCCTGAGCCACACCAACCCTTAACATTGTTGGATTTTTTGTCCCCGCAGGTTTCGAACCTGTGACTTTAACATCACAGAGTGGCTTAACAACAGACTCCATCACCAACTGTCCTACACCTCGGGGACAATATTTCCATTTGTACTTAAACATTGTAAATATTTTCATAATAGAAACACAAAGTGAAAATAAATACCATGAACTAGACAAAATGCTATTCAATCTCATGCAATGTCTACGGTCACAATAAACAACATGGAATTGTACTTTATAACTTTGAATAATATGATTTTATTCCAAAGAGTACCTTCCAACACCTTGGGATGATGTACTTTATATCATTCTATCATCTTGATAATGTAATATCCTCCACTAGCTTCACCATTCTCATTATTGAATTCCTTGTCATTATATTTAGTTGTCCATTAGATTTCTCAAATTTTGAACACTTTTCTTCACTTCATTGAGCACTTTCGTATAAATCCTTGCTTGGCCATTCAAGACCAATTTGATCTCAATGGGATGTTATATTTCTCCACTGGTACTTCAAAATGAACAAATCTTTATTATTCCATCCTTGAATTCCCCAATGGGATCTTATATTTCTCCACTGGTACTTTAAAATGAACAAATCTTTATTATTCCATCCTTGAAATCCTTTCACATGTATCCCACTTCTACTGCGCACTTTGATAACAAAAGTAACTCATTCCTGGTTAACAATTCTTTTCTTGCATATAGAGGTGACTCACCCATCCCATGTGTCACACCTCATCTCACTTGGTGAGATCCTTGTTCCCTTCTACAACAATCTCTACTGTCATCATTACAATTTTGTCTTCAAGGTTATGGAGGCTTACCTTTCGTTCCTGTACCATTAATGACATTCTTCACCTGCTAGCTTCATGTTTTATGCAATAATCCTTGCCAATTTGTCCTTGCAATTCATTCAAACTATGTAGCAGCGAAATAATAATTTGGCTATGCTCCTCCTGACTCCTTTATCCACTTTCCATTACCTTCTCCGTAACTATGCATTTCTCTCTACAAGCTCTTTATTGACTCAACCAAATTTCACATTGAACAATCGCATGGCTCATAAAGTCCAATTGCTCCTTTTCTTGTAGTTTTATAAAACAACTGGATACTTCCTCAAAGAAACCGATCATTCTCTCACGGTGTCCTCTTAATTACCTTTCAAATGGATGTACTCATGCCTTATTTTGATTTATGAGATGAAATTTATGGATCCGTGTAATCGACAGTTTCACCCTTTTTGCACCTATTTCACTAGTACAACAAATCTCAGAGGCTAACTTCTACCACCCGTAGAAACAAATATAGTGAGAGACATGATTTATTTTATATCGGGCACTGGTTGTATTCTAGATTGTGAATAGACAACTACTCTCAAATTCAGGATTTGAGGCACCCTCCAACTTCTACATCAATTTGAATTTTCCAACTTTGTCCTTTTACATTTTCTCCAGACTTGTAATTTTTGGCGAAAAATGTTATCTCCCAAATGGATCAAAACTAGAAAAAACTTCCTCAATATTTTTTTTCCAAATTGATGAGTAGAAAAAATGTTGACTTAATATAATTTTCTGGATTGGTGATTTGGGGTCCCTTTTCCTTCTTTGAATATTTTAGAAATCCCCCAAAAGTGCTCGAGAATAGTGTATTTTTCCTTGTTTCGACATCTCCACTCCAAACCCTTTTGAATTTTTCTAGAATCCCAACTGGGTATCTTCATTCCTTTTTTTGTGCTATCTAAAAAAAATTCACCTTAGTGTGGGCCTAAGTCACTGAGCATGACCCCAATGTTCATAGCCCATTAATTTTTGTTTTTCAAAACATTGAAGCAAAATTAGCCAGTGGCCCTCACTTGGATATATATTTATTTGTTGATGTTTCTGTTCCTTTAAAAGATCTTTCTTTGCTAATGTTTCGGTGGCTTGGAAGATAGTGCTGCGTTGAGAAGGATTTTGATCATTTGTACCTGCGACGTCCATCCTCCTTGTTCTACTCCCACTTTCTTGTCTTGTACCTTCAATAGGTTCCAGCCGAACAACGCACATAAGTATTTTTTCAACAACCGATCTTGCGTGCGACTATTACACATCAAAATTACTCATTAGGATGATGGCCTAATGTCGTCATTACCAATGTCTCAAGTGTCACATTTCTCCTACAAGTGTCGCAAATATCATATTGTTGTTCTGTCCATGTTGTGTCTCTGGACGACATTATCAAGAACACTTACAAGACACCTCAAAATACTGGTTACGAGGAGGAGAAGTCATTTGACAAAGAGTGCAAGTCTTTTTCCACTGAGAAAACCACTAAAAAATCAATTTTGGAAGGTATCACTCCCCTATACACTGTCAGGGAGTGCCAATGCTCTCTGACCTCCTTTGAGGGAGTGTTCCAATGCTCTGTACCCCATTATGAGGGAGCGCTGGCCTTTTTTGAGCAAATCTTTGGATTGTTGAGAGAAATCAAGGAAGAATCCCTTCATATCTAGAGTTGGTTTGATTCAGATCTGAGGTCAATTCTCGACCTTAGGGAAGATCCACAACTAAAAGAGAAGAATCCTCAACTTATCCCAAGGATCTCTTAAGTGGTTAGGCCTCTCTAAGCCGATATAAGGAGGCCTCTTCATGGTGAAAGGAGAGACATTGTGAAGTATCAAACTTATGATATCATAAGGGAGATATCATTGAACCATCAACATTCTATGTGGATTATTTGAGCAAGGGTCTGGACAAATGGAGCTTGGTGAAGTTGCTGCATTACATCCATGGCTGTAAGCACCACTTTGTTCTCATTAATATAAATCTATGCTTGGCCTGTTTCCTTTAAAGTTTGCGTACATTTCATGAACTTGCCTCTAGTAGGTAGATCTGTTTTTGAGCTAATCTCAATAGAATAGGAAGTTTGTTGTATCTTTGTTTGTTCTACAGGACTTATTGAGGAGCTTAAGATTTGAAGCTCAACCTGGACTGTCCGAGGACACACGCCATTAAAAAGGTACACTTTTCTTCTTCCTCTTCATACATTAACTTAATTAGATCTAAAAGGAATGTCAGTGTCCACAATAACACTTTCTTTCTTGGTCATAGGGGTATAGTATCCAAGAGAGAATCCACTTGTCCGCAAGGAGATTTCTCTGTAACAACGACTCATCTAGGATTCAGGTTTCCCCAATTTTCTTATTCTTCTTTGGCCTACCCCTTCTCTAAGGTATCTGTCGTTGGGGAGACATGGCTTCTAATATCCTTCCTTCCTACACAGGTCCTTCCACTCCATGTTCAATGCTGTGTGATATCATCGTTTCCGCGGGTAAAAGGAAAACTCCCTTTGTATCCTTGGGGATGCCTGTTGTGAGTGAGAACGAATCCCAATCGATTTGGAGATCGGGCTTGGCAATTCTGCCACTTCGCGCACCCTTCCTTATGTTTTGGGAGGTCTCTATGGCGTGACCATTGTTTATATTGCACGTGGTGGATTCGACGAATGCCCGAGGCGGAGAATTCGATCAACCTGGGCTTGCGAGAAAATTTACAGATAGAACATGAATTTGATTTCACAAATAAAATGGGTGTGGAGCATCTATAATTTAGAACAGATTGGGCGAAAGGAGGAATCATGCCAAGGAACACTGAATTCATGGCGAATAGATGTTTTGAATTGAACTGTATATTTTCCATAACACATCCCCACGTGTAAAGTACAGGCGATAAGGACTGTAGGGCATACATGATACGAACGCCACGATTATTCATTTTCCTAGCCTTCATAATGGGTTGATAATGGTTACTGCACTTGACGACATGTCTTCTATTAACTACTTGACTTGACCTGAGGCACGTAGAGACTCCCTTTTTAATATGACCCGACTCTCTAGGAACAAAATACACGTACCATTTACACATGTTTCGACTCTGACATCCCTTCCCGTTTCCAAGGGCCAACCGACCACTTTTTGACTTCGACCCTTCTGTTATTAAGTACCTGACCTCACGTACTTTGAAACACAAACCATGACTCGACTAAAACGATCCCAACCAAAGAAAAATGGTGGCGCTAACAACTGGCTCCAATGGGGATGCTATCCTCCCTGCGAGGTAGCAAAGAACAATAGACTAGGTTTCTGACCATTGGGCCTCATTTAGTTTTTTAGACATATGACATGTGAAAAAACAATATGCAACCTAAACCTATCGACACAGTTCCTAAATAGACTTAACATAAATTCAAGGCCTTCACCTCGGCCTTCAATTTTCTACTGACTTATTGACTCAACACAAAACAAAACAACTATTTACAGTGGTATGTGACTCAAATGAACTTTACTTCACCAAATAGTGTTTGAGGAACTTGCATTTACAGGCCCCCAACCAACAGACTCTCCATTTGATTCTTCCAGAAAATAAGCATTGTTTCCACGATATGCGCCAATTTTGAAAGGACCCGTCCAAAGATTGTTGAACTTTCCATGCTTTCCTTTATCGTCATTTCTCACGTCCCATTTCAACACCAGATCCCCCAAATGAAAGTCCTCTTTCTTAGAATGCTTGTCGATGACTTTCTTCATCCTCTCTTGGTGGAGCTGCGATCAATTGTACACATGTTCCCTCATCTGTTGTGTGTGAATTAGCTGATTTATTCTCCTTTGCACGTCATCTGGCTTAGCCTCCTACTCTTGCAACAACTTTCTGATAGGTAGCCCCAGTGAGGTAGGGAAAATTGTGTTTGTCTTGTATACAATCTGGAAAGGTGACATTGAGATAGACTTATCAGTGGTAACCTTGTCTGCCCACAATGCATAAATAAGCTTTTTATGCCAGGCCTTCTTGTTTTCTTGTAGGAGCCTTTTGATGATCCCGGTCAAGCTTTTGTTCGAAGATTCAACCAACCCATTTCCTTGTGGGCAATACGTTGTAGAGTGTCCCAAAGTTATATTGTAATCCTGACAGAACTTCTCCATCCTTTTGGATTTGAATGCGACTGCATTGTTTGTTATGATATTGATGGGGCATTCAAATCTCGACAAGATATTCATCTCCATAAATTAGATGATGACTACGTCGATAACTTGTTTCATGGGGACCGCTTCTATCCATTTCGTGAAGTAGTCTATGGCCGTGATTATCCATTTGTGTTGTGCTGAGGATGGCAAATTTATTTCCCCTATGAAATACAAACCCCACTACATGAAATGTGCTTTGACTGAGATCAACTTTAGTGGCAAGGGATGTAGCTTCCTTCTCCCGTTGAAAATCTGACACTCGTGGAAGCTGGACACTTCTTTGTATATGTCTGCAAAGATTGTAGGCCAATAATAACCCACTCTCAGGATTTTGTGCATGGTGGTTTTCCAGTAGTGGTTCCCTTCACAATCACCTTTGTGAAATTATTCTATGGCTCACTTTGCATCCTCTTCTAGCAAGCAGTTCAACAATATCCCCCCAGGATCTTTCCAGTAGAGTGAGATATCCAAGACGAAGAACCTAACCACTTTGAGCTTTAAGAATCTGGCTTTGGTCTTACTTAAACCTGGATGGGCCTGCATATTTCTCAACACCTAGATGATGTCTGCATACCACGACGAATCGATGAAATTTTGAGACACCTGCGTAGTTTCTTCTTCTTGAGGACTTTCTGAGAGATCGACGATGAAGTTGATCCCCATGGCATCACAGTCCACTTGCATCATCAAATTTGCAAGGCCTTCCCTTTGATCAACTTCATGGGCTTTATTTCGATATTATATTCTAGCATGGCTGCTATCCATTTGCCTCTCCTTCCCTCTGGGTCCGGCTGAGTCAAGATATCCTTGACTGAATTGCTGGGCACGTAAGCGATAACGTGGGAGTGTAATATGTACATTCTGAACTCCTTTAGGGCCTTCACTAAGGCGTATGCTTGTTTCTCCATAATTTTGTACCTTAGTGGAGCATCCCTCAACATTCGGCTAAAATAGGCTACGGGCTTCTCGAAGTTCTACTCGTCTTTCTGCAACAACACACCGACAATCATATGCTCCGAGGCGAATGAAAACAAGATGAAATATTTGTGAAGTTTAGACTAGCTAGCATGGGAACTCTAGTCAGTGCCACCTTGATATCTTCAAATGACTTCTTGGCTTCCGAGTTTCACTTGATCTCGTTCCCCTTTCATAGCATGTAGGTGATATGTTTTATAATCTCTACCAGGTTCATGATGAATCTCCTCAAGAAGTTTGCTTTTCCCAGGAAGGATTTCACTTCCTTCTTACTGTGCGGAGTGCTGATTTTTTGGATTCCTTCAACCCTACTAGGGTCTATCTTAATGCCTTCTTTCAAGATAATGTGCCCCAACAACTTCCCTTCTTCCATCCCGAAATGTGATTTCTTAGGATTTAGCGATATGCCGAACTTCCTGCACTTCAAGAAAACCCTTTTCAGATGCCCAAGGTGTTGTTCGTCAGAGTCAGAGTATACTGTGATGTCATCCAGATAGATCAAAATAAACTTGTCCTTTTTGTCATTAAATGAGATGTCCACTGCCCTCTGGAAAGTGGCTCCGACGTTCATCAGGCCCAAAGGCATCTTGGTGTACATGAACGTCCCCCATGGAGTCGTGAAAGCCATTTTTTCTCTGTTGTCTAGGTGGACCATGATCTGATTATACCCCGAAAAATCGTCCAACATGGACATCTTCTGGGACCCCACCACCTTTTGTAGGATATAGTCCATTTTAGGGAGAGGGTAGTGGTCCTTTAGGGACACTTTGTTCAATTTTAGAAAGTCCACACACAGTGTTATTTTTCCGCTCTTCTTTCTTACAAGTACCAAATTAGCTACCCATTTTGAGAATCTTAAAGAAACGATAATCTTAGATTCGAACATTTTCTTTACTTCCTTTTCGATCAGTGACAGTAGCAGGGGATTTATTCGTATCAACTTCTGTTTGAAAGGCTTCTGGTCATCTTTGAGAGAGATGACATGCTAAATTACTTTAGTGTCATACACCTTCAAGTCGTCATAGCTCCACATGAAAACATCAGGGAAATCCTTCATGAGCTTGATGTAGTCTTGTTTGACCTCTGGACTGAGTGTTTTCAACAATTTGATTATTTTCGGGTTCTCCCCAGTTCTGATGTTGCAGTCCTCGACATCCTCATCGTTTGTAATGATTTTGGGATTTCTAGCCACGCCATTTTCGTCAAACAACTTTTCCAACAAAACTAGCCCCTTTGGGATGATGTTGTTCTTCAATTGTACTATGTCCCTTCCCGCTATTTGGTTTTGGAAAGGGTATTCATTACTGTGTGCATCCATGCTCTCGTATTCTTTGCAATATAAATCGTCATCAATGTTTATTTTAGCAAACTTGTTGCTCATTTGAAGAAATCTCTCTACCTGCTTGTCGTCCTCAAACACCTACCAATGTTTGATATTATCAGGCACTACCGACCTGTGTTTGACTTCGATCTCGTATTTTCTGTTTGGGAAGATGGGATTTTAAAAAATGAGGCTGAGGTGTCCAATGCATCGACGATCTAATTTTTCTCCCTTGGGATAGTAGATAGAACGTACTCTGAAAATTCTTCGAGGAGGTCCAATGCCAAATTTTGTATGCACTCAGCTTGGGGTGTTTGGATTGATATATGCCTTTCACCTAGTTTATAATCAACTCAGAGTCTTTGCGCACTGCTATTCTTTTCGCACCTAGTTCTTTCAAAACCTTCAAACCCAAGATCAGTGCCTCATACTCGACCATGTTGTTTGTACATTCAAACGTGAGCTTGTATGAACACAACTTTATGTGCACCTCGGGGGGGATTATCCATACGCTGACACCTGCACCTTCCTTATTGACAGCGCCATCAAAACTCATGTTCCATATCTCTTTTTCCACGTAGTTCTTTGGGTCAGTGCACTCTTCTACTTGCCGCGCGGTTTCCTCATCAGCTATTATGATGGATATCAACTCCTCCTCTTCAAAGCTCAAGTCATATTAGAATATAGAGGAACCAAATTCAATGTCGACGAAGTATATATGATGGTTATTTGGTTGCGTCTTGTTGCTTACCATGTATTTCAAAAACACTTCTCTGTACAACCGTCTGTCCTGGCCAAAGATAGGAATGGTAGCATATGACATGTCCATTTGTAGGGTCCCCTTTAACTTCGCAACCCACAACCTAGATAGCAGCATGCCAAACTTAGGGGGTATGTCGGCCACGACCACGTCCATCACCATGTTCTTCGAAGGAATTTGGGCCAATGACACGACCAAGTCTTTGATGAGACCCAAGCACTTGAATTTCCTTAAGTCAAAAGAGAAAAGGTCCTTATAAGGTCTAGTGACGTCCAAACCCAATTCGTCCATGATCACCTTTCGCATGAGGTTGTGCGACATGTCTGAATCCAACATGGCGTTATGAAGATTCATGTCACAAACCTTTAGACTGACATAGAACGAAGGGACATCCTCAATATCACTTGTCTCCTCCACGCGCGAACCAAACATAATAGCAGGGTGATCATCTTGGACGTTCAAAGTGTCCGGAGTTTGACCCATTTTAAGCATTTTGATAATTTTATCGCGATATTCACCCTTTCTAATAAGTTTGTTAAAAGGGACATAGATTTTGATCTTGGACATTTCATGCTCAAAGTTAAAAGGAGGACATGCCTTCTCTACCTCTTTTCCACTCGCTTCTCGACTTGATTCCAACGTTTTCTTCGGGGCCTCCTCTTTTGACTTTGCTTTTTCAGTCGTATCCTTGGTAGTGTTGTTCGACCTTGGTCAGCTTGTGGAAGGGGTGTCCGCCGGAGGTTTTATTATGGGGTTTGTCTGTTGAGCTTCGGTGTGTGCCTCCTTGTTCCTGAGGTTATACTTCTTCTGAAATTGCATGATGTTGTTCTGGTAACCCTTTCTGAACTCTTCCATTTCCCGGGACAACGCATCATCCGTTTCCCCAAAACATGCATTATCTGTCTCCAGCATAAAATTGTAATTTTTTCTCATGTACCAATCATGTTCGCTCTTTTTCAAAAACACGAGCGAGTTCTTGTCATCGCAACAATGCATTTGGTCTTTGAACATTTGATCAAAGTCTTCATTTGCGTATTAGTTTTGGAATGGAGGCCTTGTCTGCTGGTCACCTTGATCTCTTTGCTCCCTCTGTTCCCTCTGTATGATTTGAGGAACTTGACCCCTCCCGAGGTTCTGATTTCTATGCTGGGGATTGTTCTACTCTCGGACACCAGGTCTGTTTCCCATGGACATTCTCTCCATCATATTCTCCATCATATTCATCATCAAGTCGAACTTGTCATCCAAGGACCGATATGTCGATGGCTATGCATCTCCCTGGGGTCTCTTATCGCCTCTGTTGAATCTATGTTTGATCTTCCTCGACGCCATCATATTTACCTCGACTTTGATTGCATATCTCATCATCACATCTAGATTTGTTGATCTTCTTTCTCTCAGAAGTAGGGAAAAATTGTTGTCGAAAGAGTCCGCGTATCGCAGCCGCGCGGCCCCAGCGGGTGGCTGAACCTCTACAAGGATTGAGTTGTAAAATATCATGAAACGAGTTGAGAATTCTTTCACCGATGCCCTCTTCATATTATTATACCATGTCAACAACTGTAAGGGGCTCTTATTCTCTCCCCATACGGTAATGAAGGCTGCTTCGAATGCAGCGAAGTCTCGAATACTTGCTGGTCGTAAGGATTTGAGCCACTTCCTCACCTCCCCGGCAAAACTTTGTGTGAACAACCTCATTTTCACGTCTCCAGAGTTTACCTCTTCTAGATCGATGAAATCGTTGAACTAATCCAGATGTTTTTGGGTTGAAACGTTCCCTTCAACATCGTAGAGCTTAATCCTCTAGCTCTAATTCTGGGGAAAATCATGTAGTTGGGTAGGAAGAATGAGGGGGGTGAATCTGGAAGCCATGACTCTAGGAGGGTTAAGGATTTGGGGGATATTATTAGGTATCAGAGTTTGAAATCTCTTCTGGTCGAAAACTATTTCGTCCAAACTAGTTTTTGACTTCAACTTGAACATAGTTTGCTCAAACGGTGCATCAAAATCAAGGTCTTCGATGCTTTGTGCATCGTCTTTGGGTAAGGACAGACTTCAGTCGAGGTAATAGAACAGGTCCGAAGCTTGCTCCTAGTCCTACGCAGAAGTTTCTCGGGATCTCACACAGGCTCCACAGGGTTTGTATTAGGATTTTCTCTGGTATAGATCGTTTTCGGAGCCAGGATTCTTGAATCACGCTACTTGGTGTTACTGGTATTTTTTACTGGAGTAGCTAGGACAAAGGTTTCAGCTGGTACAAATGTTTGTCCCTCTGTTACCCTCAGGGTTCAAACTACAACGTTAGTTGTTCTCCCAGGGAAAAACTATTCAATTTCGTTCCCCGACAACGATGCCATAATGCTAACACTTTGTAAATCTATTCAGTTGATAAACATACGTCGTAGGTAACTATTTCAACCAACTTTGAGACCTGAAACTAGCCTTTCGGATCTGGAGAGGGCTCTCTCGGGAGACACTGTCTCAGCACAGGATATGGCTTTAAAGCTATTGGCTAGATTTAACACCCTTGAAATAATGGGTTCTGGTTATATTGGCGCAAGAGAGTAAGACCTTGGGCTATGGAGTCGGTTCAAGAAAATGATAGAAATGAATCACTCAGTGACTGAACTTGAGAGGATAAAGGCTAAGAAAGAAACAATCTTCAGTTTAAAATCGTTGTGTGAGGCGGGGAGAAAACACAGAAAGCAACTCGGAGCGCCGTTGAGGATTAATTCAGAGTTTAACTTAAAGGAAAACGTTTTGTCTAAATGGCACGAATCCCAGGGCACTACGCAGTGAATCCCAGGTTAAAACTACGTTCCTATTTAGACAAAAATAGATATGAATAAAGAGTACAAAAAGAAAGGAAACAATACATCCAACTGTTGTAATTAGCATATTTTCATCAAAGCTTCAGGACTTTTGCATTAAATTTCGATCGGACTCAAACTACATTCAATAGACATTGTCTATACTAATTTTTCCAACCAACCTAGGTTACATCAAAAAGATCAAATATATAGGCGAGGGCGCCGCTTGGGCTGCCCTACTCTTCTAACTAATATCTCTAAAAGCTAGGAAACTGACGTTCTGGGCCAAATGACTCTTCGCATGACGCTTTTCCAAAAATAGACAACAAATACATCTGGCTACGTCATGACTGTTTGTAATCCGCCATGGGGATTCAATTATCGATTAGGTCTCGTCACGAGAGAGTGATGTGTCAATGTTTTCCTTCGATTAGATATCTAAACGAACAAGTGTTTGTCAGAGTCCCGCTATCTACTGTAACGACTTTGATTTCTGCTTTGTGCTCATTCGCTAGGGGAATGTGCGCGGCAAGTGGCTGCTGACTATCACGGTCGTTATCAAAATGAAAAAATGTCTTAGGGTGATGTCTCCTTCAAAACTGTCAAGATTTTCTTTCTATTTGCGAATACAGGAACGAACTCAGTTAATCTTGTTTCTTATGTTAGCCGGCGAGAGCTGCGCAGGCTTTCTCCACGACTGCTTCACATTCTTTGGAATGCTTCGCATACCTTTCTCCTGACAGCTTATGTGCATCGCACAACTATACAATTATATCCTAAACCTCTATGAGATATATTTTGAGCCACATCACGTTCCCTTTGCGGCCTTGCGTTGCTGACATTTCAATGGTCTTTGTCGCTAGTTGTTGTCTCAGCTCCCTCTTTTCCTGGTAAAGTTCGACGATAGCTATTTTCGCCTGATTCATCCACTGAGATGAATCTTGATCATTTTTACCCATGAAATCCATCCTCCTTTTTCTCCCACTTTATCGTCTTTTACCTTCAATAGGTTCCAACCGAACAACGCGCATAAGTAATTTTTCAGCAACCAATCTTGCGCTCGGTTGGTCTGGGATTCAGGTTTCCCTAGCTTCCTTATTCTTCTTTGGCCTACCCCTTATCCGAGGTGTCTGTTGTTGGGGAGACAAGGCTTCTAATATCCATCCTTCTTGCGCAGGTCCTTCCACTCTAGGTTCAGTGCAGTGTGATATCATCATTTCCACGGGTAAATCACTGAGGCGTTTAACACCGAAGTGTCGAACCACCGAAGCGCCGCAGTGTCGAATTCCTCTACAACAAGTATGTTAAAAAGGTATTGAGACCATCGTTGGTTTAGTAGGAGGATTTGATGTAAGAGGGAAAACTAAATCTGAATACCCCATCCCTAGGAAAGGTACTCAGGGGTCAGGTGTGTTACAACAAGACACCCCCGAGCTAAGGCTATGAGTCCACAAGGAGGTCTATCCCTCTTGGCTTTCTATTTTCCACATTTATCCCCCCAAAACCCATGTTCTACTCCAACAACGATTCCAATCTGCCAACCGTCTTCTCCTCAACCTGCACAACCTGCCAACACAACATTATCTAAGTAGTCCTTTACTGTTAAGAACAATTCGATGCTAGTTTTTAGGCTTTGATCCTTGATACTTTGTTGTCACACTGGTAATCTTTATTTTCACCCAGGATCCGAGCAGATATTGGTTCTTTATTGAGATCACAGGACCCTTGATTTGGTAATTATCAAAACCAACCTTGCTTAGTCTTTTTTAGATCTGGCTGTAATGACTCTATTTTTTTCTCTTGCATTTCACTTGCATAGAGAACACAACATTTTCTAAGTAGTCCTTTACTGTTAAGAACAATTAGATGCTAGTGTCTAGGCTTTGATCCTTTCTACTTTGTTGTCACACTGGTAATCTTTATTTTCACCCAGGATCCGAGCAGATATTGGTTCTTTACTGAGATCGCAGGACCCTTGATTTGGTAATAGTCGAAACTGACCTTGCTTAATATTTTTTAGATCTGGCTGTAATGAATCTATTTTTTAGCTGTAATTAATATTTTTGTTCTCTTGCATTTCACTTGCAAAGAGAACAAAACATTCTCTAAGTAGTCCTTCACTGTTGAGAACAATTCGATGCTAGTGTCTAGGCTTTGATCCTTGCTTTAGCATGCCATACCACTAGCAGTAGAGAATCCAACATTGTTTTTATTATGGAAAACACTCCATCCACTAATCTGTCCAAAATAAAATTTATTGCACCTCAAATATTCCAACAACTAAAACAAACTAAACAAGGTCAACTTCCCCATCTTGATAGAATAGTGAAGCAAGAGTAATTAAGAGAGAAACTCCCTTTTTCCGAGAGAATCCATCAACCTTATCACTTGGGAAATGATATTTTATGATATTCTCCAATATTGAGATTAAGAGCCACATAAACATCATTGAAAGGTAATAATGCCAAGATAAATCCCTTTTTCCGAGAGAATCCATCAACCTTATCACTTGGGAAATGATATTTTATGATATTCTCCAATATTGAGATTAAGAGCCACATAAACATCATTGAAAGGTAATAATGCCAAGATAAAGGATATATGTAGAAGAGAGTGTTGTCCTTGCTGTCCTCCACTTAGGTATATAAAATGCTTCCACACACTTCCAAATAAAGCTCTACCCTAAAGTTCATCTAAATGGTCACAACCTTATGGAGGTTCCATTTTTTCCATAAGGTATACATTTTTTATGAAAAGTTTTTGTTCACATTCAAAGTCTCTTTCTGCATCTTGTCAGATTATGCAATTATTTGAAGGATCTTTGATTTGTATTTCACAATCTCTTTTCATAGCAGATCCCTGTAATCATCCTCAATTTTTGCAAACTTTCTAATCACTTAATTTTGGAACATCTTCTCTAGATTTGATTTTTTTGTATTGTGATCTCTCAAATTTAGTTTTAAAAAACAATAATCAATGTTTTTTTTCCCAATCAATATAGAATTCTTTGATTTCTCAATATCAACACTATACTATCGCCTTTCTTAGTATCACCATTCACCTCTAAGATGGATATAAAATTTCTAAGCTTTTCCAAATTAGAAGGATGTATCAATACTATTTTTGACTCAACACTTTGTCCATCTCTCACATCTTCTCATGCTACTCTAACTATTCTGAATATTTGATCTCGGCTTTGACAGAAGCAAGATTCTCCCTTGTAAACATACATTCTATTTCATCTGCTAAACCTATCATAGTAGTCCTTTAGTATCAACCTTGATCCCTGACTTCCTAGAGCCATATCTGATAGTTTCTGAGTGATAAGATGGAAAACACAAAAACCAGACAGAGTACATTGTTCTAGAGCAGTGCAGAGCCATATCCGATAGTTTCTGAGTGATAAGATGGAAAACACAAAAACCAGACAAAGTACATTGTTCTGCATTTTCCCATATATGTTGTTTATGGTAATACGAGGAATGCTAGTGATTTGCAGGCTTTGATATTCAAACATTACTTTTCAATTAACTGTTTTTCTTTTAAAACTGAATTTTTGAATTTTTGGTTGTTGTTATATTAGTAAAAAAACTGATTTCCTTGTTGTTGTTGTTATATTAGTATGTTAACCTTCTTATACTATCTCCACTATTAAATTTAATACCTGCAATTTAATTGTCTTCTTTTTAAATTTGAATTTCTGGTGATTGTTATACTAGTCTCTGTATCTTCATGGAAAGTTAATAAACAAGATCCTCTCTCAACTTTAATATCTGCAATCTATTTCTAATTACACATCTATCAATGCAAATGAAGTGCAGAAACATGAAGATTGAAGAGTAGAGAATGAGGATTAAAAGCTACCCAATGTAGAATTAATAAAATGAACTGGTCTTATTACTATAAATTGATTTAAAACAATGTATGAATACAAAGCTCCTAGGTATTGAGCTCACATGGATAATATTCATAAATTAGTATTAAATTGGATTTATAATAAATTGAATATATATTATTTTTATATTATGTATC
>ML779362.1:461884-472247 GCA_009831015.1 Picea engelmannii
CACACCTACAAAATAATGTGGTTTATGATACCCATGAAATGATACATGAATACCTACAAAATAATGTGGTTTATGATACACATCTTTAGTTTAAACTTGACTTTCTTCACATCCATTTTATGATATATTTGTTTGTTTCAAAATATATTGTAGTGCTTCTACAAAAATGATTAAATATCTTATCTAAAACAAAAACAAAAACAAATAGGTATAATTAGTTTCCAACCATATGTACAACTTAGTTGTCCATGCAATAACAATATCAATTTGTAGAAGATTTAAATATAAGTTGCTCAAAGAAAAAGGAGAACAATGAAAGGACATTTGGCGATGTAATCTCATGAAGGCTGTCAAAAACCTCTCATTGAACAATTTTTGTATGCATGATAAAAACAATTATTATTATTATCATCAAAATAGTGGAAATCATAAGAGGATTTCCATCATGTTCATAAATTAAGCAATGAAAATGTTAACACAATAGTTTATATCCCCATGATAGGGTTGTATGTCTCTTTTTGTTCATCTTAAATCCAAAGAGTGTAAATCCCAAGAGTGTAGTGAAAATCTCAAAAATGATAAATTGATATTTAATTTTCATAAATTTCTTACTTAAATAATAAATTGAAAATAATATATCCTACATGTTCTAAAAGTAAACAAGATAAACATTTCATATTTGAATAAAGCAAGAGACCCTGGAGGTCACATCGTGGATGGTGTTAGCGATAAATGTTGTCATGAGCTCGAGAGCATTCGGGTCTGCAGGTTGCACGAAATGATCAAGTGCAGCACAAGAGAATCCTTGTTTTTCCAAGTAGCAGGTCAAGCGAGCGGGCAAAATGTCATCGGTAGCGTCCATGGTCTATTTTTGCGAAGCAGATCGACGGTCGCTGGGTAATTGCAGTCAGCTAAGTCACGACAAGTATAGCACATATATTGTTAAAGAGGTGAACGGTGTCAGCCGTCGAATCGGCACAAGAACAGATCTGGACTGTTGGTTCGGGAGCGGACGCTTGTCACGAGATTACCCACATCGGGGACTCGTGCATCGGAGCCTCGCAAGAAAATACCCAAGGAATTGGCCACGAGGATCACGAGTTCGCGAGGTTGTGAGATTTCGACCGTTGGAGGACAGGTGGCCATAACAAAGTAGCAAAGTGGAATACAGGTGGCAGAAGCCCTCGGGATCTCGCTGCGAGAAGTCCCGAGGTATTGGCATTAGGATTCGCGAGTTGCGAAGTGCCGAGGTTCGTGTGAACGTGTGGCAGAGCATAAGGTGGGACCATGTGGTCGACGGGTGGGCACGCGTTGGCTGGAGATAAAGTCAGCATTCCCATTGAATTCTCGCACCTCAGGGACTCGTGAAATAGGAGGGTGTAAACTCGACGGTTCAACGAGGTTGCGAGGTCGCGAGGACCCGGGCCCACCGTCTTGCTGAGAAGATCTCGGCCATCCATCTGAAGCGGACACGTGGTACGTGATTAGGCTACTCGCCTCCTCGCCCCTCGCAGCTTTGAAACGTAAAGTTTAACTCTTCCCAGTTGCGAGTCGCGAAGTGTCAAAAGAGCCTTTGAAGATAGGCACAGGGTCACAGCCCGTGGTCACTTGGGGGCGAGAGAAAGAACTGTGCAAGGGGCCGAAGCACCGGGTTTGACTGCAGAAGAGATCACTGTGTTCTCCAGATGCCAGCTCAACTTGATCTCAATCCTGGTACCTGCTCGGAGTGAATGAAGAAGAGAGAGGGTGGTTGAAGCCTCGCCTCACTCATTAATTGCAGGGGATGGAGGGTCTGGCGAACCATCTGATCGAGGAAGTCCTGTGCTTCGATTTTCTCAAAGATGCCATGCCGAAGTCCTCAGCTCGACAGAGAAGTCTGCGCACGCTAGCCCAACACTTAATGGCTCAGCTACCCTCTTTGCAGGGGCCATGCATAGTTAAGATGGCGCTTAAAGGAAGATATCAGTACGAGTTTGACTGAGGGGACATCAAGCTGTGAGTCACTGGGCACGCCTCTGTCAGGCGAATTTTCCTGAGTATATAGGCTCAGTTTTTGTATTTTTGGAGGTATYGATGGTTGAGCAGAGCTCCCTACTGTAATGTTTTAACAACTATTCTAGCTTTCATCTTACGCATCTGTATATGGGATTTCTTGTTTTATGACAGACAATTTTTCTTACTCCATCTGATTTCGTCTCATGCTAAGAGAGTTCGTGATTGACTGAGTCACGCGATTTATTGCAGTTAAGTTATGATAAAAGATTTATTGTCGCATAGCTGTATTCTCTGGCCTTTACGTTTGAGTGTAAGATGATATTGCATTTGGACGTCTTCCTCCTAAGCCTGTTAGAAACCTGCTGTTTATGACAGACCTCCGCGTTCCTCTCATACAAGTCTTCCACCTGTTCACCCCTTACTACAACTCACTGTCTGAAGTTTACGCAAGACCTCACTTGCTCATGCATACCTGGCCTGGTCTCAGAGTTGGAACGCTATTGTTTTGAGTTTCCCTCCATTTGATCACCCATCTATAAACAAACCGTGACATAAACCTGATGGGCGTCGGGCTCTGCTCCTGCCAACAATCCAGGAGTGACTTCCGTCGCCAACATTTCTGGTGCCATTGCCGGGGACGAAGTTGAATATTTTCCCCGAGATTGAACGACAACGATTAGTTGATTCTGAAGGTGCATCAGATATCAGAACTATTGAGATTGCTGCTGTGCACCTGGCGACTCCATTGTGACGACTCCACTGGAGCAAACCCATTGTTTTAATTGTGGCTTCCAGAGGCATACATACGCGGTCACATCCACAACTGCCTCTAGCTACACCTATAACTGATCCAAAGGTGGTTCTCAGAAAAGGAAAGGCCTCTGAAGGAGAAGCTTCCACCGCCAAAACAGGTAATCCGCCTTTTCCTTCTGTAAGAGCTCCTTTTTCTCCTCCTCAGTTTCTTGATAGACCCCCTTCAGAGGTTTCCTGTTTCTTGAATTTTGGGAGTGTTCCTGCTGAGTTTTCCCCTCCTGGTCTGGGACTAGAGGGAGAAATCCTTGTCACTCCCCTCTCCTTTAAAGCTGTTTATCGGCGAAGACCCGTGACTGCAGAGGATTTTCCCACTCCTACCCGAAGAGGAGCACCCGCTGACTTGAGCTTGTTATCCTTTTCCTCAAATCCCCGTTTGTTTCCCACTCCACTTCGGGACTCATTCCCAGTAGCCTCATCGCAAACTCCTTCACCTCCAAGTTCTCCGCCACCTAATATTCCTATGGCTGGTGCTAATCCCCCTATGACCAGAATGGAAGCTATTATAGCTGCTAGGTATGCTCCCCTTGTGTTACCTCATCCCCTCAATGCCCTCCCGATAGATGGTTACCTCAAGAAACTACCCAAATTCACGGGTGAGGGGGACGTAACTGCGGATGAGCACCTAGAAGCCTTTTACAGTTTCACAGATGACAATGTCATCATGCACGCAGACGTATGGATGAGAATTTTTGTCCACAGTCTCCAAGGAGAGGCTAGAAAATGGTTCAAGGCCCTACCTCCTGGATCTATTGATGGGATCGAAGCACTAGACAATGCCTTTTTGAGGCAATGGGGAGATAAAAAGGATTTCATGTATTACATGACGGAGTTTGGGTCGTTGAAGAGAAAGGAAGGAGAGTCTGTCTCTGACTTCTCCAAGAGATTTAATAAAATGTACAACAGAATCCCTGCCGAGATAAATCCCTCTGAAGCTTCTGCAAATATCACTTACTCCAGCGCTTTTGATCCTGATTTCTACCTACTGCTGAGAGAGAGAAGAGCCACTACCCTGGCCCTCATGCAGGATGCAGCCGTGGAAGTAGAATCTAACATATTAGCTGTTGACCGACTCAGGAACGCTGCTGGTAGAAACATATCCAATAACATGCCCGAAGCCTCCCCATCCAGTTCCTCTCCCCTGCCCCATCAGACATATGAGACAACTAGAATGCTAAAATCAATTGCTGCCAAGATAGAAAGGTTGGAATTAGAAGGGAAGCCCATGTACAAAAATCCTCAGAATGCTGATAATAGAGGTTTCAGGAGACCTAATAACAATGGACCACATGCCTTCCCAAGGGAATAAAGGGAAAAGGACAGAGAGGATCAAAGGATTCACACCCCTCTCCAAAATAACCTGGTTACTCATGAGGAAGGAGAGGAGATAGGCGAATTCGACCATGAAATTCATTGTGTTGAGGAAGCTCCTCCTTTTCCCCATTTGACTCAGTCTGCATATGAAAAATCCCTGATGAACATTCAGATCCATGAATTAGGAAAGGGAGAAAGGGCCAGATAGCCCTCTAACAGATATGATCTCAGGACAAGAGAGAAAGAAGGAGACTTTAATAGCCAAGACCAGCCCCTCATAGCAGATAAGCCTACTAAAGCTGTAGCAACCACAACTAAAGAAAAGAGAACTCAGAGTGCTTTGCCAGCAGCCAAAGAACCTGCCACTGAGGTAAGGGAAGCTCTTAAGCCCATTTCCCCTTTTAATTTTGAGCATGAAATTCAAAAGATCAGGATTCCTGTCCCCATCTCTGAGCTGATTAAAAATGAAGATTTTAAAAGGTCCCTCTCTAAGCTGCTACACTCTGAGTCCCCTCAGCCTCCTTCTGACTCAATGAACCTTCAAGATGAGAAACCAGCCGTCATCCTAGGTCCCATGGTAGAAGACAGAGATGATTCATCCCCCCCCTTCTACACATCCCTGAACATCCATGATAAAGTGCTGCATAACTGCCTCATGGATTCAGGGGCTTCCCATAACCTTATGCCAAAAATAATCATGGAAGAATTGGGACTGGAGGTGACGAGAACTTATCATGATTTATATTCCTTCGATTCAAGGAGAGTGCAGTGCCTAGGAGTCATCAAAGACCTGGTGGTTTCCCTGTTTCAGCTGCCTATGAAAAGTGTGGTCATGGATATTGTGGTAGCCGACGTTCCCCCCAAATTTGGTATGCTGTTGTCTAGATCGTGGATCAAAAAAATTGGAGGGACACTACAGATGGATCTTACATATGCCACCATTCCGGTCTTCAGAGGGGAACAAACGAGATTATATAGAGAAGCCCAGCTGGCCTATATTGTCAGTGATGAAGCAGACCCTACCAATCACCCCATCTTTGCACTTGACACCGACTTAGGGTCTAGTCTGCTGCAGCTTACCGATGCCCCTGAAAGCTCTTTAATCATCAGAAAACATCCCATCCCTGATCATCCGATTTCCCCTCAAAGCTCTTCTGTGTGGAAGGTGTTTTTTGACGGAGCTTCTTCTAGTGAAGGCGTTGGCGCTGGAGTGGTTTTCATATCACCATGTCAGGAAGTCGTATCCCTGTCATATAAGCTGGAGTTCGAAGCCACCAACAACGTGGCGGAGTATGAAGCCCTTGTTCTGGGTATGAGGGCTGCAAAGGAAATGGGAATTGAAGAAATAGCAATATTCAGAGATACTGAGTTGATTATTCAGCAGGTAAGGAATTCTTATCGTGCCCATAATCCCCGACTCAGAAATTATCAGAATGAAGTATGGGACCTTATTGATAATTTCTTCTTGGCTTTTAACATTTCTTTCATTTCGAGGAGAGAAAATACTTTGGCCGATTCTTTAGCTGTTTCAGCTAGTTTGCTCAAAATTCCTTTGCCGCCTATGGTAAAAAATGATGTTGATATAAGATATAGGCCCTCGGTACCAGACAATGTCAAGCATTGGAAGGTGTTCGAGGATGATTCTGAACTCGAAAGGTTTCTCCAATCAGTGGACAAATTTTCAGCTTTGCATATTGACCAGGATCCCGACCTGGAAGGCAGCCCTTGCCCTGAGGAGTTTGTAAGTAAAATTGCTAATCATCAGATCATTCAGCTGCCCAACAATCACATTCCTAGAGGACTTGTCCCTTTAGAAAGATTGTTTGATGGGAATGATGTGCCAGTAAAGGGCAGGGTCTCAAATGAAGATGCCTGGACAACCAAATGCAACATTGGCACAACGGAGGAGCCCAAGTTTGTCAAACTATCAAGTAGTTTGACCAGAGAACAGAAGGCCGAGTACACGAAGTTGCTGAGAGAGTTTGCTGATGTGTTTGCATGGACCTACGAAGACCTTAAGACGTATGACACATCTGTCATTGAGCACAAGATCCCACTGAAAGAAGAAGCTAAACCATTTAGGCAGAAGCTAAGACAGATAAATCCCATGTTGCTACCTATCATGGAGAAAGAAGTGAAGAAATTGTTAGATGCCCGAATCATTGTCCCATTGAGGTATTATGAGTGGATGGCTAATTTGGTCCCAGTAAGGAAGAAAAGCGGGGAAATCAGGCTTTGTGTCGATTTTAGAAACCTGAATAGAAGCTCAAAGAAAGACAATTACCCCCTGCCCAACATGGAACACATATTGCAGAAGGTCATTGGTGCATCCAGGATATCCATGATTGATGGTTTCTCTGGTTACAATCAGATATCAGTCATACCTGAGGACAGGGAAAAAACAACCTTCACCACTCCTTGGGGGACATTCATGTATGCCAAAATGCCTTTTGGATTGATGAATGCGGGGGCAACATTTCAGTGAGCTATGGATATAGCCTTCATTGGGGAGAAAGATCAGTTTGTAGTGATCTATCTAGATGACATCACGGTCTTCTCTAGGTCAGACAAGGAGCACTGCTGCCACTTGAGAAAGGTTTTCATGAAGTGTCGGAGGTATGGCTTGTCCTTAAAACCCAAGAAATCCTTGTTTGCTATGAAGGAGGGGAAGTTGTTGGGCCATATAGTATCAGCAGAAGGAGTGAGGATTGATCCTAGCAGGGTAGAAGCAATTCAAACCCTTTCACTTCCTAGGTCTAAGAAAGAGGTCCAGGCATTTCTAGGAAGGATTAACTTCCTGAGGAGATTCGTCTCAAATTTTGCTGAACTGGTAAAACACATCACAACAATGCTCAGAAAGGGAAGCGAAGTGAGATGGACCGCTGAGCCCCGGGCATCTTTTGACCAAATAAAAAGGGCATTGACTGAGACACCTGTGCTTATCAGTCCTGACTATTCCAAGGAGTTCCTAATTTTCTCCTTTGCTTCTTTTGATACAGTGGCAGCGATCTTATTGCAGAGAAATGAGGAAGGACGAGAGCAACCCATTGCCTTCTTCAGCAAGGCATTGCGAGATGCAAAAGTCCGATATGAGATCATGGAAAAACAGGCTTATGCATTGGTGAAATCTCTCAAAGCTTTCAGAGTCTATGTCTTGCACTCGAAAATCACTGCATACGTTCCTTAGGCCTCTGTGAAAGACATTCTTATACAACCTGACATAGACAGAAGAAGAGGTAAGTGGATTGCCAAGATCCTAGAATTTGATCTCGAGATTAAGCCCACCAAGTTGATAAAGGGGCAGGGCTTGGCCAAGTTGCTGGCTGAATCTAATTACAAAGCCCTAGGGATCAACTTCATCAATGAGCAAGCCGAGGCATCCAACAAGAATTCTCAGGGTGCCTTATCCCTAGCAACATGCTCCTGGTACAAGGATATCTTGTAGTTTTTGCAAGAATTGAGGCCCCCCGATGGAATGGGAAAAAGCAAAGCAAGGGCTCTAAAGCTCAAGGCGGTCAGGTATTGCCTCATTGACCAAACCTTGTACTGGAAAGACCCTCTAGGGGTATTTCTGAGATGCCTAAACCCACAGGAGGCCCAACAAGTTATTTTTGATTTTCATAGTGGCCTTTGTGGAGGTCATCATTTCTGGAAGACCACAACCCACAAGATACTCCGAGCTGGGTATTATTGGCCCACGTTGTTCCCCGATGTTTGCAGGGAGATCAGAGCTTGCACCAAATGTCAAAAGTTCTCAAGAAAGTAGCAGCTCAAATCGCTGCCATTGAAGCCCATAGTAGCTTCGACACCTTTTCAGCAGTGGGGGTTGGACTTCATCGGAGAGATTCATCCTCCCTCAAGTGGTCAGCACAGATGGATCCTGACTGCAACAGATTATTTCACCAAGTGGATAGAAGTTGTCCCCACCAGAAGTGCATCACACAAAGTAATTATCAGCTTCCTGAAGGATATCATAGCCCGATTTGGCTGTCCCAGCAGAATCGTCACTGATAATGCTGCTTCTTTCAAATCTGAACCTCTAATTAAGTTCTGCGAGCAGTTCCAGATCTCGCTAATTCACTCCACCCCCTACTATCCCCAGGGCAATAGTTTAGAGGAATCTTCAAACAAAAACCTGATAAAGATCATCAAAATATTGTTAGAGGATAACAAAAGAGCCTGGGATTCAAAGTTGAAATTTGCTCTGTGGGCCGATCGTGTCACGACGAAGAGGTCTCTGGGCACCTCGCCGTTTCAGCTAGTCTACGGAGCAGAGGAGGTTTTCCCTACCCAGCTCGCCTTACTTGTGGCGAAATTCTTTCAAGATTATGAGGGAGAACCATATCATATGATCAGAAGAATTCATCAGATAGTGGAAGTGCAGCAGAGCAGAGAACAAGTGAGGGACGCAACTTACAATCATCAGCAGAAGATCAAGCAGGCTTTTGACAGAAAAGTCAAGAAAAAGGAGTTCGAGATCGGGGATTTGGTATTCAAGTGGGATGCACCAGACAGGATAAAGGCAAGCACAACAAGTTTGACGTCCTCTGGATCGACCCCTTCAAAATATCTGAGGTTCTCTCCAACAACACCTATGGATTGCAGGATCTGGAGGGTGAAGAGGTTTTCAGCAGCCCAGTGAATGGGCATTTTCTGAAAAAATGTTTTATTTGAGCCTTAGACGACTCCTCTGTTTGTAAATATTGTCTTTTAGTTCTTTGTTTAGTTTCTTTTTGCATGTTTTCGGCCTAATAAGTGACTCCATAGCCCAACAAAAAGGCGACTGGAGCTGCAGAAGGAGTTCTTAGAGCATCACAGGGACGACTCTATCCCCCATGGAGCCTAATGTTAGCGATAAATGTTGTCATGAGCTCGAGAGCATTCGGGTCTGCAGGTTGCACGAAATGATCAAGTGAAACACAGGAGAATCCTTGTTTTTCCAAGTAGCAGGTCAAGCGAGCGGGCAAAATGTCATCGGCAGCGTCCAGGGTCTATTTTTGCGAAGCAGATCGATGGTCGGTGGGTAATTGCAGTCAGCTAAGTCACGACAAGTATAGCGCAGATATTGTTAAAGAGGTGAACGGTGTCAGCCGTCGGATCGGCACAAGAACAGATCTGGACTGTTGGTTCTGGAGTGGACGCTTGTCACGAGATTACCCACATCGGGGACTTGTGCATCGGAGCCTCGCAAGAAAATACCCAAGGAATTGGCCGCGAGGATCACGAGTTCGCGAGGTTGCGAGATTTCGACCGTTGGAGGACAGGTGGCCATAACAAAGTAGCGAAGTGGAATACATGTGGCAGAAGCCCTCGGGATCTCGCTGCGAGAAGTCCCGAGGTATTGGCATTAGGATTCGCGAGTTGCAAAGTGCCGAGGTTCGTGTGAACGTGTGGTAGAGCATAAGGTGGGACCGCGTGGTCGACGGGTGGACACACGTTGGCTGGAGATAAAGTCAGCATTCCGATTGAATTCTCGCATCTCAGGGACTCGCGAAATAGGAGGGTGAAAACTCGACGGTTCAACCGGCGAGGTTGCGAGGTCGCGAGGACCCAGGCCCACCATCTTGTCGAGAATATCTCGGCCGTCCATCTGAAGTGAACACGTCGTGCATGATTAGGCTACTCACCTCCTCGCCCCTCGCAGCTTTGAAACATAAAGTTTAACTCTTCCCAGTTGCGAGTCGCGAAGTGCCGAAAGAGCCTTTGAAGATAGGCACAGGGTCACAACCCGTGGTCACTTGGGGGCGAGAGAAAGAACTGCGCAAGGGGCCGAAGCACTGGGTTTGACTGCAGAAGGGATCACTGTGTTCTTCAGATGCCAGCTCAACTTGATCTCAATCCTGGTACCTACTCGGAGTGAATGAAGAAGAGAGAGGGTGGTTGAAGCCTTGCCTCACTCATTAATTGCAGGGGATGGAGGGTCTGGCGAACCATCTGATCGAGGAAGTCCTATGCTTCGATTTTCTCAAAGATGCCATGCCGAAGTCCTCAACTCGGCAGAGAAGTCTGCGCACGCTAGCCCAACACTTAATGGCTCAGCTACCCTGGGGCCATGCATAGTTAAGATGGCGCTTAAAGGAAGATATCCGTACGAGTTTGATTGAGGGGACATCAAGCTGTGAGTCACTGGGCACGCCTCTGTCAGGCGAATTTTCCTGAGTATATAGGCTCAGTTTTTGTATTTTTGGAGGTATCGATGGTTGAGCAGAGCTCCCTACTGTAATGTTTTAACAACTATTCTAGC
>ML779362.1:522935-541492 GCA_009831015.1 Picea engelmannii
GAACCCCGGGTGCGCGCCCCTTATTCGCGGTCATATTGGTTTTAATAGGGCCAAGCGCTATGCGCTGGCTCCTTTTTGGCGCGCTAGCACCCGGTCCTGTCGCATATGCCTATGGCCACGGGCCATAATAAACTCCCGCGCGTTTTTTATGTGGAACGGTCCCGGGTCATATGGGACCGCCCGAGGACTGAGGGCCAAGCCCTATCCATAACGCTCCCACCGAAAACCGCGCTCCCGGTCTGTAGTGGTATGGTCATATAGTTACGTCGAGGGCTGGGGCTAAGCCCCAGCCCTTTTCCCCGCCGGTTAAAACATTATTTAAATTTAAATAAATATTTTCTCGATTACATGACAAGAATCACCCGACGGCGGGCCGACTAGCCCATACTGTTAAGTCGTTCGCTTTCCGGAGGTCACGGGTTCGACCCCCGACCGAGCCACCAAACCAATTTTATATTAAACCGATCAACCAATAATGGGGTGCCACGTGGCAACCCTTGACTGGGCCACGTGGCACCCTTACCATCCACTTAGAACATGCCATGTGTCAGCCTATGATTGGCCCATGTGTGTGCCACATCAGCCCGCCGTATGCCACCTGTCAGTCTGCCGTGCTGCCACGTGTTTCTGCCGTACTGACACGTCAACCTGCCATACTTCCCAGTCATGTGCCGTGTCAACTGCCACGTCATCCGATGACATCATCCTGCCACGTGTCACCTTGTCAGTGGTGACACGTGTCACCTCATTATTGGTCCAACCGTACGTCAAAACGTCCAAATCTACTTGCCACGTGTCACTCCCTGATGCTGCCACGTGTCCCCTGTACGGATCTACCATGTGTCACCTTCTGGAGCCACCACGTCATCTGTACGAACATGCCACGTCAGCTGTACGGACGTGCCACGTGGATTGTACGGACTGTACAGTCATCCCCCTTTTTGCCTGTTTGACTTTTCGGACAGAACGTGATATCTTCTTCATACGGACTCCGTTTGATGAAGTAAATATACCACCAGAATTAGGAAGACGAGACAGATGCAATGGCACAGGTTTCGTCGCATTCCGAGCACTTTCATTTTTGAGCATTTTTCAAGCCCTATCAGGCTTCTGGATCCGATTTCGGATCATTGGATATTGGAGAAGTTGTGCGAGGGTTAGTCCTTGGGTGCACGAAGGATTAAGAGCCATCGAGATTCGGCTTATCGGGTCTCCCGGAGGCAAGAGTTTTACAGTGGTTGAAATCGCGATTGGCGATTTCCCGATTTGATCGGAACCGTTGATCGTGGGTATGCGTGTCGAGGAATCCCATCATATCGGGGTTCAGAGAATCGGGGTTCTCGACAAGCGAGAACTCTTGTAGGACGGATTCGTGATCCGTGAAATCCCGAAGGTAGTGTGGCAGCGTGGGACCCGGAGGATAGTGGAGTACAGGTGGCGCTGTATCAGGGAATCGGTACATCGGTACTCGGGGTTTGAAAGTTCAACGCGTTGATATCGCGAGTAGCGATATCCCGAAAGGGAAATCCCCGACAGGCGTGAGAGCGTTGACCCCTTTGACTCATCGGGATTCGGGGTTTTGAGTTGCATGAAACAGTGCTCACAAGTTTCACGATACCGCGAAACCCGATTTGCCGAGGAACTTGCCGAGAGATCAACAGAGTGTCCTGTGGGTGGCAAAGAGTCCTGATACGGGATTTGAGGAGTGATATAGCTCTTTGGGCCAGAGACGAAGAAGGTCCTGGTGAGAGCAGTTGGACCGTGAGGGTCGCGATTTGCACCAAGTGGTATCAGAGCGGGATTATCTTTTCTTTCTGTAGCAGAGACAAGAATACACCATGCCGCCGAGGAGAGAAAGGCAATCACCTGATCGAGAAGACAGGGATGCTCGAAGAAGAGGGAGGCTAGCAGGAAATCTGGAAATGGAGCGCCAAATGAAAGATCTCTGAGCAAGGCTTGAGGAGATGGAGACAACACAGAGACGTGGAGTCGGCGCTAGAGGGTTCAGTGATTTCGAAGTGGAAGAGGAAGCTGGACACGAAGAACAGGTCACCGCAGAGGATGCATCAACCGAGCGGTTGATCAAGGCTATTGCCAGGATGAGTTCGAAGACGAAAATGGACATTCCTGTCTAGTAGGAGAATCTGGATGCAAAAGAGTTGCTGGATTGGATCTGAGCTCTTGACACCTACTTCGATTATGAAGATATCGAAGAGGATAAGAAGATAAGGCATGCTGTTACTAAGTTGAAAGGACATGCAGCCTTATGGTGGGACGAGTTGCAGGCTGATAGGCGCTGCAAAGGTAAACATAAAATTAAGAGCTGGGATCATATGATCGCGAAGATGAAAGCGAAGTTCATCCCCAGAGATTATCAGATCACTTTGTTCAGGCGAATGTAGAACCCGAGACATAAGTTGATGACGATGAAGGAGTACACCGAGGAGTTTTATAGACTCAATATCAGAGCTGGTCATCGAGAGAGCGATGATGAGAAGGTGGCGAGATACCTGAATGGTCTGAGGTATGACATTCAGGATGAATTAAGCATGGTTACCATCCGAACAGTTGAGGATGCGTACCAGATGGCTCTAAAAGCCGATGAGAAGCTGAGCCGTAAGCAGGGATAGTGAGGGCGAGGCAAGAGTCAGCCCAGAGGCAAGGCAATTGCCCAGGAAAAATTCCAGAAGCCCAAGGAGGAGTGGAAGAAGCCTCAGGGTAAGGTTGAGAGAGGTGGAACCTCACAAAGGCAACAATATGCTGAGCCGAGGAGGCATCATAAAGAGCAAGGTGGCGGCTATGCTGATGCCAACACATTTCCTCGTACCCGAGGTAGAGGAAGAGGACGAGGTGGAATCATCACATGTTTTACATGTGGAAAGGATGGACACAAAGCTGTTGATTGTCCAGACAGGAAAGTGGACAGAGGAGAAACTCACATCACTGAGGCGCAGAAGCGTGATGCTGAGACAGAAGATGCAGACAGCGGAAGATCGCTTGGGATGCATAAAATCCTTTTGACACCTGAGAAAAAGGTGGAAAGCTCAGTGCAAAGGAGAAAACTATTCAGAACGGCTTGCACTTCCAAGGATAGGAAATGCAAGGTCATCATGGATAGTGGGAGCACCGATAATCTCGTTTCGACCGAGATGGTGGAGAAATTGGAGCTAGAAACGACTAAGCACCCGAGCCCATATAAAGTCTCGTGGTTACATAAAGGACATCGGGTAAGTGTCACTAAACAATGCTTAGTTAAATTCAAGATTGGGAATTATCATGATCAGATTATGTGTGATGTTATTCCCATGGACGTATGTCATATATTGCTAGGTAGACCGTGGCAGTATGAAAGAAATGTGGTTCATGACGGAAGGATGAACACATACACTTTGGAAAAGGATGGGAGAATCCATAAATTTCTTTCGATAAAAGATAAAGAAGTGAAGCTGGAAGTGAGCAGTACCATACTTCTTATGAGTGGGAAAGAACTTCTCACAGAGATAGAGAAGAACAAAGATCCACAATTCTTTGTTGTCAGGAAGCCGAGAATTGTTCTGACAAGCACAAGAGTGGCTGACTTACCAGAAGAGATTCAGGAACTGCTGGGAGAGTTTGCTGACATCATCGTGGATGAACTACCTCGTTCGTTGCCACTGATGAGGAGTGTGAGTCACCATATAGACCTCATACCTGGAGCAAGTTTGCCGAATAAAGCAGCGTACAGGTTGACACCCCAAGAGAATGAGGAAGTCAAGAAGTAGGTACATGATCTGCTGGACAAAGGACTGGTCAGAGAGAGTCTGAGTCCGTGTGCTGTTCCGACAGTACTAAGTCCAAAGAAGGATGGAGGCTGGAGGATGTGTACAGACTCCAGAGCGATCAATAAAATCACCATCAGGTACAGATTTCCATTGCCGAGAATGGATGATCTGATGGATTGCCTGAGTGGGGAAAATTACTTTTCAAAGATTGATCTGAAGAGCGGATATCATCAGATTCGCATGAGAGAGGGTGATGAATGGAAGACAACATTCAAGACAAACGAAGGTTTGTACGAATGGCTGGTCATGCCATTTGGCTTGACAAATGCACCGAGCACTTTCATGAGGCCGATGAATGAGGTCCTGAGGGAATTTATTGGCAAATTTGTGGTCGTATATTTGGACGATATCCTGATTTTCAGTAAGACCAAGGCTGAGCATTTAAAACATTTGGCTATTGTGATGAGAAGATTGCAACAGGAGAAGCTGTTGGTCAACATGAAGAAGTGTTCCTTCATGAAAACATAGCTCATTTACTTGGGTTTTGTTATATCAGCAAATGAGTTAAAAATGGATCCGGAAAAGGTGGAAGTAATTAGAAATTGGCCATCGCCGAGAAATGTTTTTGAAGTGAGAAGTTTCCATGGATTGGCTAGTTTCTATAGGAAATTCATTTGGAATTTCAGTGGAATTAGCGCCGCGATGATGGACATCGTGAAAATGCGACATAAAGTTTTCCATTGGACAGCAGAGGCTGAGAAGAGCTTCAATCTGTTGAAGCGGAAGATCACAGAGCAACCAATTCTGGTGTTGCCTGATTTCCAGAAGACATTTCAAGTGAAATGTGACGCGAGCGGATATACCGTAGGAGGGGTCTTGAGTCAGGATGACAAACCAGTGGCATATTTCAGCGAGAAGCTGGATGAAGCAAAGCTGAAATACTCCACATATGATAAAGAGTTTTATGCCATTATTCAGGCATTAAAGAAGTGGAGGCATTACTTGATACCCAAGGAATTTGTATTGTACAACGATAATCATGCATTGCAGTTTGTAAGTCAACATGAGAAGTTGAACCAGAAGCATGCAAAATGGGTAGAGTACATGCAGAATTTCACATTTGTGATCAAACACATTTCGGGGACTGCTAACAAAGTGGCTGATGCTTTGAGCAGGAAATGTTTACTGTTGCAGGAGTTCAGAGTCAAAACATTGGGTTTTGAAAATCTGAAAGACATGTATGCAGGTGATGTAGACTTCGGAGAAGCATACGAAGCAACTGAGAATCTAGTTCTCAGAGATCAGAGTCCATGGATAGATTTCATGATCCAGGAGGGATTCCTGTTTAGAGGCAATCAACTATGTATTCCGAATTGCTCCATGAGGGAGAATTTGGTGAAGGAAAAACATAGTGGTGGATTAGCAGGTCATTCTGGACATGACAAAACATTCGCCAAGCTGAGCGAATTATATTTTTGGCCAGGCATGCGAGTCGATGTCAAAATATTTGTTGACTGATGTAGAATTTGTCAACATTCGAAGGGCCGAAAGCAGAACGCTGGGTTTTATCAGCCATTGCCCGTACCTGAGAGGCCATGGGAGGCGATCAACATGGATTTTGTTTTGGGTTTGCTGAGGACGCAAAGGGGAGTTGATTCCATCTTTGTGGTGGTGGATAGGTTTTCGAAGATGGCACATTTTATTTGTGTCAAAAGACCAGCGATGCGACCCACATCGCAAACTTGTTTTTCAAAGAGATTGTGCAACTACATGGATTGCCGAGAAGTATAGTCTCAGATCGGGATATGAAATTCATAGGTCATTTTTGGAGGACGCTATGGAAGAAGCTAGGAACTAATATGGCATTTAGTTCAGCTTACCACCCTCAGACGGATGGACAGACAGAAGTAGTCAATAGAAGTCTGGGGGATCTATTAAGAAGCTTGGTGACAGAGCACCATAGCAGTTGGGACCAGATATTACCACAGGTAGAGTTTGCGTACAACGATTCAGTGAATCGGAGTACAGGCAAAAGCCCATTTCATATTTTGTATGGAACACAACCGAGGGGAGTTTCTGAGCTCAGGGAGTCAGAACAGGCTGGGACTAGCAGCGCTAGTGCTGAAGAATTTGCTGAGGCGATGCAGGAACTTCACAGTCAAGTGAAGCAACGATTGATGAAGTCCAATCAAGAGTATAAGCGCAGAGCCGACCAACGAAAGAGACAACTTCAGTTCGAAGTTGGTGATTTGGTTCTGGCACACTTAAGGAAGGAAAGGTTCCCAAGGGGAACATATAACAAGCTCAAGATGAAGAAGATTGGGCCATGCAAAGTCCTGAAGAAATTTGGAGAAAACGCATATGAGCTTGAGTTGCCGGAGGGCATCGGGATATCTCTGATTTTTAATGTTTCGGATTTATAACCATATAAGGCTGGAGAAGCAGAGACTGGGACTGAGGAACCGGTGATCCAGTGGCAAAAACAATTACCAGTTGCACAGAAACCGCAGATGGAGTGCATACTCGATAAGCGAATGGGAAAGAAAACCAGGCGGAAGCAGTACTTCGAGTACCTGGTGAAATGGAAGAACCACCCAGTGGAGGATGCCAGCTGGGAGACTGAAGCAGTCATACAGAAGCATGGACAGACTATGCAGGAGCTCATGGACAGGAGCCCATGAAAATTTTCGAGCCGAGGAGTATGATGCAGGAGCATCGCTCACTCATCAAGCGAGCCAACGCGTCAAGCAGGAAAACCAGCTAGACAACGCCAACGCATATTTTGAAATTCTTGGAGGTTGTTGCGTCGTCTTTTAATGAAGGCATTCATAAAGAAGCGCACTTGTATTGTAAATGGACCTTGAGCCTTTAAGCTCTCGTCCTTAGTAGATAGGAAGGCATTTATTAGATTTAATGCTATTAGATAGGAATTAATTGTAGATTTGATAGTTGTAGAGTTCGAGAGGGCAAATGGAATATAGGCACCCTCCTTTGTACATTGTAACAGATCGAGAGCATTGAGAAACAAGAGCAAGAAGAGAAGAGAGCAAGCAAAGAACTTGTGAAGAACACCCATGTACAGATTGAATTAATAGAAGAGAGTCTTTGATTCAACTCCATGGTTTGTGTTGTTTCTCTGTATAGGATGCTCATATGCTTATGAATGTTTGTTTCCTTTGTATGCATTTGCTTTGAATATGCTATGCATGTGATTTCAGAGGTTTACTGAAGTCTGAGAGAGAAGAGAATGAGTTTCAATTGTTTCTCTGTTTGAGCCAGGAGATTCCTGCATAGAGTGCAGTCGAATTCATCCGCATAGAGTGCGTTGATGAGGCTCCATAGTTAAACTCTCATTCTCGTTCACCCAGAAGTTGATTTGGGTTTAACATAGCTGTGCAGGAGAAGTGCAGGCAGAACTGGAAGTCTCAGTGGGAAGTCTGAGCAAAGGAAGGCAGGGATTTCTGTGGCTTCGAGCGCATAGAATTTCGAAGGACTCAACACTTCGAGAGTTGTTGAAGTCAAGCACGAGAAGCATGTGTAAAGTATCTGAGGGAGTCGGAGTTGACAAGCTCAGGAGGGATAGTTCCTTCGTGGATACTGTGGGAGAGAGACCCAGGAGAAGGCTCGAGCAGGACAGAGCTTTGGAGCGGAAGGATTCCTCAAAAAGGAGAAGAATCAACAACCAGGGTTCGCAGGAGAGATTCGCGAAACCCCGCTGATCGTTGGATCTTGGAGAAGTTGCACGAGGGTTAGTCCTTGGGCGCACGGAGGATTAAGAGCCATCGGGATTCAGCTTATTGGGTCTCCCGGAGGTAAGAGTTTTACAGTGGTTGAAATCGCGATTGGCGATTTCCCGATTTGATCGAAACCGTTGATCGTGGGTACGCATGTCGAGGAATCCCATCATATCGGGGTTCGAAGAATCGGGGTTCTCGACAAGCGAGAACTCTTGTAGGATGGATTCACGATCCGCAAAATCCCGAAGGTAACATGGCAGTGTGGGACCCGGAGGATAGTGGAGTACAGGTGGCACTGTATCAGGGAATCAATACATCGGTACTCGGGGTTTGAAAGTTCAGCGCGTTGATATCGCGAGTAGCGATATCCCGAAAGGGAAATCCCCAACAGGCATGAGAGAGTTGACCCCTTTGACTCATTAGGATTCAGGGTTTTGAGTTGCATGAAACAGTGCTCACGAGTTTCACGATACCGCGAAACCCGATTTCTCGAGGAACTTGCCGGGAGATCAACAAAGTGTCCTGTGGGTGGCAAAGAGTCCCGATACGGGATTTGAGGAGTGATATAGCTCTTCGGGCCAAAGATGAAGAAGGTCTTGGTGAGAGAAGTTGGACCGTGAGGGTCGCGATTTGCACCAATATCTCGTTTTCCGCATAGTTCTTTGGGTCAACGCACTCTGTTGCTTGCCACACGGTTTCCTCATCGACTGTTATGATGGCTGTTGACTCCTCCTCTTCAAAGCTCAAGTCATTGTAGAATATAGAGGAACCAAATTCAGTGTCGACGAAGTATATAGGATGGTTATTTAGCTGCGTCTTGCTTCTTAGCATGTATTTCAACAACACTTCTTTGTACAACCGTCTGTCCTGGCCAAAGATAGGAATGGTGGCGTATGACATGTCCATTTTCCATTTGCAGGGTCCCCTTTAACTTTACAGCCCACAAATTGGATAGTAGCATGCCAAACTTAGGGGGTATGTCATCCATGACCACGTCCATTACCATGTTCTTCGAAGGAATTTGGGCCAATGACATGACCAAGTCCTTGATGAGACCCAAGCACTTGACTTTCCTTGAGTCAAATGAGAAAAGGTCCTTATAAGGCTTCGTGATGTCCAAAACCAATTCGTCCATGATCACCTTTGGCATGAGGTTGTGCGACGCGCCCGAATCCAGCATGGCGTTATGCAGGGTCATGTCATGAACCTTTAGACTAACATAGAATGAAGGGATGTCCTCAATATCACTTGTGTCCTCAACGCGCAGACCAAACAGAATAGCAGGGTGATCGTCTTGGACGTTCAAAGTGTCGGGAGTTTGACCCATTTTAAGCATTTTGATATTTTTCTCCCGATATTCACCCTTTTTGATAAGTTCGTTAAAAGGGACAGAGATTTTGATCTTGGCCATTTCATGCTCAAAGTTAAAAGGAGGACATGCATTCTCTACCTCTTTTCCACTCACTTCTCAGCTTGCTTCCGACGTTTTCTTCRGGGCCTCCTCTTTTGACTTTGCTTTTTCAGTCGTATCCTTGGTAGTGTTGTCCGGCTTGTGGAAGGGGTGTCCGCCGAAGGTTTTCTTATGGGGCTTGTTTGTTGAGCTTCAATGTGCGCCTCCTTGTTCTCGAGGTTATACTTCTTCTGAAACTACATGATGGAGTTCTGGTAACCCTTTCTAAAATCTTCCGTTTCCCAAGACAATGCATCATCCGTTTCCCCAAAACATGCATCATTCGTCTCGAACATAAAATCATCGTTTTTGCTCATGTACCGATCATGTTCTCTCTTTTTCAAAAACACGCACGGGTTCTTGTCATCGTAACCACGTATTTGGTCTTCGAACATTTGATCGAAGTCTTCGTCCGCGCAGTTGTTTTTGAATGGAGGCCTTGTCTACTAGTCGCCTTGATCTCTCTGCTCCCTCTGTTCCCTCTTTCTAATCTGAGTAACTTGACCTGTCCCGAGGTTCTAATTTCTGTGCTGGGGGTCGTTCTGCTCTTGGGGACCGGGTCTGTTTCCCATGGACATTATCTCCATCAGTTTCTCCATCATATTCATCATCAATTCGAACTTGTTGTCCAAGGACAAAGATGTCGATGGCTATGCATCTACCTGGGGTCTCTTATCGCCTCTGTTGAATCTCTGTTTGATCTTCCCCGACACCATCATATTTACCTCGACTTCAATTGTGTCGCTCATCATCGCGTCTAGATTTGTTGATCTTCTTTCTCTCAGAAGTAGGGCAAAATCACTGTCGAAAGAGTCTGCGTATCACAACTGCATGGCCCCAGCGGGTGGCTAAACCTCTACAGGGATTGAGTTGTAAAATCTCATGAAACGAGTTGATAATTCTTTCACCGATGCGCTCTTCATATTATTATACTGTGTCAACAACTGTAAGGGGTTCTTCTTCTCTCCCCATCTGGTAATGAAGGCCGCTTCGAATGCAACGAAGTCTCGAATACTTGTTGGTCGTAAGGATTTGAACCACTTCCTTACCTCCCCCACAAAAATCTACGTGAACAACCTCATTTTCACGTCTGCAAAGTCTACCTCTTCTAGATCGACGAAATCGTTGAACCAATACAAATGTTTTTGGGCTAAAACATTCCCTTCAACATCATAGAGCTTAATCCTCTGGCTGTAATTCTAGGGCAAGTCATGCAGTTGGGTAGGTAGAATGAGGGAGGAAAATCTGGCGGCCATGAATCTAGGAGGGTTAGGGATTTGGGGGATATTACTAGGTATCGGAGTTTGAAATCTCTTCTGGTCGAAAACTATTTTGTCCAAATTAGTTTTCAACTTCGACCTGAACAGGGTTTGCTCAAACAGTTCATCAAAATCAATGTCGTCGATGCTTTGCGCACCGTCTTTGGGTAAGGACAAACTTCTGTCCAATTAATATAACGGGTCTGACACTTTCTCCTTGCTCCTGCATAGAAGTTTCTTGGGATCACACACAGGCTCCAGAGGGTTTGGATCAAGATTTTCTCTGGTATAGAGCGTTTTCGGAGCCAGAATTCCCGAATCACGCTACTTGGTGCCACTGGTATTTTTGACTGGAGTCACCAGGGTAAAGGTTTCAGTTGGTACGGATGTTTGTCCCTCTGTTACCCTAAAGGGTCAAACTACAATGTTAGTTGTTCTCCCAGGGAAAAACTATTCAATTTTGTTCCGCGATAACGACGCCGTAATGTTAGCACTCTGTAAATATGTTCGGATGATAAACAAACGACGTAGGTAACTATTTCATCCAAATTTGAGACCCGAAACTAGCCTTTCAGATTTGGAGAGGGCTCTCTCGGGAGACAATGTCTCAGTGCGAGATATGGCTTTAAAGCTGTTGGCTAGATTTAACACCCTTGAAATAATGGGTTCTAGTTATATTGGTGCAAGAGAGTAAGACCTTGGACTATGGAGTCGGTTCGAGAAAACGATAGAAACAAATGACTCAGTAACTGAACTTGAGAGGATAAAGGCTAAGCGAGCAACAATCTCCAGTGTAAAATCGTTGTGTGAGACGGGGAGAAAACACAGAAAGCAATTCGGAGCACCACTGAGGATGAATTAAGAGTTTAACTTAGAGGAAAACATTTTGTCTAAATGGTGTGAATCCCAGGGCACTTCGCAGTGAATCCCAGGTTCGAAATATGTTCCTATTTACACAAAAATAGATATGAATAAAGAGTACATGAATTACATACGCAAACAAAGGAAACAAAACATTGAACTGCTGCAATTAGAATCTTTTCATCAAATCTTCATGACTTTTGCATTAAATTTCGATCGGACTCAAACTACATTCAACAGACACTGTCTATACTAATTTTTCCAGCCAACCTGGCTTACATAAAAAAGATAAAATATATAGGTGAGGGTGCCGCTTGGGCTTCCCTACTCTTCTAACTAATATCTCTAAAAACTAGGAAATTGACTGTTTGCGCCAAATGACTCTTCGCATGACACTTTCCAAAAATAGACAACAAATACATTTGGATACATCATGATTGTTTTTAATCCACCACGTGGATTCGGTTATTGATCAGGTCTCGTCATGAGAGAGTGATGTGTCAATTATTTCCTTCGATCAGATATATAAACGGACAAGTGTTTGTCAGAGTCCCGTAATCTACTACAACGACTTTGATTTCTGTCGCACGCTCATTCGCTGGGGGAATGTGCGCGACAAGTGGCTGCTGACTGTCATGGTCGTTATCAAAATGAAAAAATGTCTTAGGGCGACGTCTTCTTCAAAACTGTCAATATTTTCTTTCTGTTTACAGATACAAGAACAAACCTAGTTAATCTTGTTTCTTCTGTTCGCTGGTGAGTGCTGCACGAGCTTTCTCCTCGGTCACTTCACATTCTCTGGAATGCTTCGCATACCTTTCTCTTGAAAACCTATGTGCTTCGCGCAGTTGTACGATTGTATCCCATGCCTCTCTGAGATGTCTTTTGAGCCACGTCACGTTCCCTTCGTGGCCTTGCGCTGCTGACACTTCAATTGTCTTTGTCGCTAACTATTGTCTCAACTCCCTGTTTTCCTGGGAAAGTTCAACGATAGCTAGTTTTGCCTGCTGAGATGGATATTGATCATTTGTACCTGCAACATCCACCATGCTTTTTCTGCTCCCAATTTCTCATCTTTTACCTTCAACAGGTTCCAGCCGAACATCGCGCATAAGTAATTTTTCAGTAACCGATCTTGCGTGCGGATCGTTTGGGATTCGGGTTTCCCCAGCTTCCTTATTTTTCTTTGGCCTGTCCCTTCTCTGAGGTATTTGTTGTTGGGGATTCAGGGCTTATAATATCCTTCCTTCTTGCACAGGTCCTTCCACTCGAGGTTCCGCGCAGTGTGATATCATCATTTCCGTGAGTAAAAGGAAAACTCCCTTTGTATCCTTGGGGATGCCTGTTGTGAGTGATAATGAATCCCAGTCGCTTTGGGGCTTGGACTTGGTTATTTTTCCACTTCGCGCGCCCTTCCTTATGTTTTGGGAGGTTTCCATGGCGCGACCGCTATTTATCTTGCGCGCAGTGGATCCGACGAATGCCCGAGGTAGAGAATTCGATCAACCCAGGCTTGCGAGAAAATTTACAGACAGAACATGAATCTGATTTTGTGAATAAAATGGTTACGGAGCATCTGGAATTTATAACAGATCGGATGGAAGGAGGAATCATGCCAAGGAACACTGAATTCATGGCGACTAGATGTTTCGAATCGAATTGTAGATTTTCCATTGCACATCCCCGCGTGTAAAGTACAAGCGATAAGGGTTGCAGGGCATACATGATACAAACGCCATGATTCTTCATTCTCCCAGCCTTCATAATGGGCTGATAATGGTTATTTCACTTGCTGACGTGAATTCTATTAACTACTTGACTCGACCTGGGGCACGTAGAGACTCCCTTTTTAATATGACTCGACTCCCTAGGAACAACATACCCATACCATTTACACATGTTTTGACTCTGATATCCCTTCCCATTTCCAAAGGCCAAACGACCACTTACTGACTTCGACCCTTATGTTTTTAAGCACCCGAACTCACGTACTTTGACACACAAACCATGACTCGACTAAAACGATCCTAACCAAAGAAAAATGGTGGCACTAACAGGGTCTACCTCCGAGAAGAGACATTGAATTCTCCATAGAACTTGCACCAGGAGCAACGCCAGTGTCTAGAACGCCCTATAGGATGAGTGCACTAGAGATAGTTGAGCTCAAGATACAACTAAAGGAGATGATGGACATAGGCTACATCTGACCCATCGTGTCTCCATGGGGAGCACCCACCTTGTTTGTGAAAAATAAATATGGCACACTCCGACTGTGAATAGAATATAGACAACTCAATAAGACAACCATAAACAACAAGTATCCCTTACCAAGAATCGATGACTTGTTTGACCAATTAAGGGGTGCTTCCATTTTCTCAAAGATTGACTTAAGGTATGGATACCATCAAGTCCAAATCAAGGATGAAGACATCCACAAAAAAACTTCAGGACAAGATATGGCCACTATGAATTTGTGGTCGTGCCATTTGGATTAACCAATGCCCCCGCCACTTTTATGTGCTTGATGAATAATGTACTCCGCAAATTCCTAGATAGTTTTGTATTTGTTTTCATTGATGATATCCTAATATACTCCAAGAATAGAGAGGATCATGAAGAACATCTTAAATTAGTGCTTCAAGTACTAAGAGAGCATAATCTCTACGCTAAGTTTAGCAAGTGTGACTTTTTCCAAAAGCAAGTCCATTACTTAGGCCATGCTATTTCTCAAGAAGGAGTGGAAGTAGACCCTGACAAGATCATATGTATCATGGAATGGACTACCCCAAATGATGTATCTAATATCAGATCCTTTATGGGCTTAGCAGGATACTATAGAAGGTTCATAAAAGGATTTTCCAAGATTGGCTGTCCAATCACTGCCCTTCATAAAAAGGGGGTTAAATTCACTTGGACATTAGAATGTGAAGAAATATTTCAAGAATTGAAATGCCTTCTAACCCATGCACCCGTGCTAAAGATTGAAGACCTTGATAATGACTTCCTCGTGTGTACAAATGCTTGTAAGGAAGGACTTGAAGGGGTCCTTTTGCAGGAAGGGTGCATAATTTTCTACGGATCCAGAAAATTGAATGAGACTGAATTCAATTATGTGACCCATGATCTAGAGTTGGTTGCCATAGTGCATGCTTTAAAAATGTGGAGGAATTACCTCCTCGATAGGAGATTTGTACTTATGACAAACCATTGTGGGTTGAGGCACCTATTTGATCAACCAAAACTCAATGCTAGACAAGCTAGGTGGATGGATCTACTTAATGAGTTTGATTTTGAAATCAAACACATCAAAGGAAAGGAAAATAGGGTGGCCGATGCCCTTAGTAGAAGTGTGAAAATGATTCACCTAGAAGCGGTAAGTACCTGTGAAACGAATGTCAAGGATAAAGTCAGGAATACACAAGAAACATATGCATTTTTCAAGACCGTGACGTCATACCTAAAGAAAGAGCCCACAGGTCTAAAGTATGAAGGCTATAATATGCTTGATGAAGGCCTGCTGACCTACAGAAAAAAATTGTATATTACAAGTTGTGACGACTTGAAGAGGTTCATAATGGATGAACTACACAAGAGACCATATACTGGTCATCCAGGTTATCAGAAAATGATCTCGCAAAGTAGGAAACAATTCTATTGGACTGGATTGAAAAAGGACATAGCTGACTATCTAGACAAGTGTCTAGAATGTTAGCAAGTTAAGGAAAAACACCGCCACCCAACGGGGTTGTTACAACCTCTACCAATTCCATAATGGAAATGGGAAACCATCTCCATGGATTTCATCACCCGATTACAAAAATCGGCCAAGCATAATGATGCCATCACGGTAGTGGTGGACAAATTGAGCAAGTCTGCTCACTTCGTTCCTATCAAGTCAACTTGCAAGGAAATATATATTGCCAACATATTCATGAAGGAGATATTCAGATTGCATGACATGCCTAGTGAGATTATATCTGACAGAGACACAAAATTTACTTCAAGCTTTTGGAAATCCTTATTGGCTGGTTTTGAGACTAAATTTTTATTTAGCGCAACCTATCACCCTCAAACTGATGGACAAATAGAAAGAGTGAACCAGATATTAGAAGACATGTTAAGGTTCCATGTAATGCATCAGCCTAAGAAGTGGGAAGACTACCTGACATTGGTGGAGTTTTCCTATAACAACGGTTATCAAGAGTCATTAAAGATGAGCCCTTTTGAAGCCCTCTATGGTAGAGAGTACAGGATTCCAATGAGTTGGAGTAATCTAGTGGATATAATTACAATCAGACCCGACATGCTGAAATAAATGGAACAACAAATGATTCAGATAAAGCAAGATATGAAAACTGCTCAGTATAGACAGAAGAGTTACGTGACAGAAAGAGGACTCCCAGAGAGTTCAAGACAGGAGACCATGTATATCTCAGAGTTAGGCCCAGGAAGAGTTCCTTGAGAATGGGATCTTGTGCCAAGATGGCACCCTGGTATTGTGGACCCTTTGAAATCTTGGATAGAGTGGGACTTGTAGCCTATAGGCTAGCACTCCCTCCCACAGTGAAGGCACATAATGTTTTCCATGTTTCATTATTGAAGAAATATGTACATGATTATAATCACATAGTTGAGTGGTATGTGATCCAGAAGAAGTCAGAGGGAGAATTCCTGCCAGAACCTCAATGCATACTAGACCAGAAGGAAACCTCACTCAGGAACATAACCATTGCACATGTCAAGGTGCAGTGGAAACACTTTGGCCCAGATGAGGCTACGTGGGAAATGGAGGATGCCATGAAACATGCATATCCATTTTTATTTACTTCTGTATATATAGAGCACATTGACAGATAGAACATCGAGGACGATGTTCCTTTAAGGGGGAGGGGATTGTAACACCCCTGTTTCCCCCATTTTGTAAATATAACTATATTTAGCCAAGAGACTATGGCAAACTCGATTTGTGTGAATGTTTGATTCGATGAACCTTTGTATTAAAGGTCAATGAATGTAATTTCTATTATTAATAGAAAATGGATAAGTGTTCCATAACTGCTGAAAGGGGAGTTTTCCAAGATAGACCACATATGCTATGAAAGAGATGGTGAGGGGAACCAAGAATGGTTGAGATAACCCCCACCAAACCAATACCTTGTTGGATTTAATTTCTTAGGACCAGAACAATTGTTTGACCCAGGAATGAATTACCGGTCAGGTTGGTAGGTGGGAAGACCTCCTCAAGAGTTAATGAAGGGATGGGGTAGAGCACCCATCTTTAAGGCTTTCAGACCTGAACACATACTGGGAATTTGGGCCACATACAATCTTGCTGAGGAAGGCAAGAAACGAAGGCGTGGTGGGCAGATGAAGACCTTGGCAGGTAAAAGGAGGGGGAGGAGAGCAGCTGTAGCTCTCTGGTTTGAGAAAGAACTGAGAAACAAGCGAGTTCTGGTCATAGGAAGTGGCTGGAAGGGTTATATTCCAAGCTGATAAACGAGGCTAATGAGTTACTGAGGAAGTACACATGAAGACCTCGTTGCTTGGTATAGAGAAGAGTTGTTGCCAAGATCCTGTGGGAGGAGGAGAGTAACCTCCGTCCCTAACTGTTGTTGAACCGAAATGAAGGGTTCTCTCTCAGAGCATCATGTTCTATCTCAGGGGTGGCCAGTGGTGAATCCGTCAGGAGTGAATGAGCCTATGGTTGGGTGGAAACATACACCCATTTCAGCAGTCACATCATGTCTTCTGGTTTTGATAAGGGTTTTCATACTTTTTGCATTGAAATGGAATACTGGATGAACGGACGTATTTATACAACTAAGAATGGTCTCTGTATTGAATGATCAAGCTATGTGTATGCATTTATCTTCTTGTGAACTTATGCTTTTGATTGATTGTCTATATGCCCTAGCTTAGCCCTCGAGGTATTGTGGGACATAAACCTGTAGGAGCGCCAAGATAGAAAGTATTGTGTCAATCTAGCCCTGTCAGTATGAATATGCTACTGTCTTCAGATTCCTTGCTATGGGACCAGGATCTCATGCCTAAGTCCCTAACAAATTCACGATGAAGGAATTTGTGTTTAAGTCGCGAGAGTTAGAAGGACCCATGTGACCAAGATCTGGGAACCCTACGCTAAACCTAAGGGAGTTAAGTCCTTTTTCACTTCGAAGCTTCGGGAGTCTGGGACTTCGGAGTATTGTCAGCCTTAATAGTCACAAATCGGTCGAAGGCGACCAAGAATTATAGTTACCTGTAAGGTTAACCGGTGTTGGGCGACTTCCCTACTGGTTAGAGGAACCTGTCTTACCGACTAAACCAGGATCCAACTCTCCATCTAAAAGTAGCGCAAGCCGCTGATCGAGAATGTTCGGGGGTTCCCTCAGCCATTGGATCTACACCGAGATGACCTCGACGAAGTTCCACTTCGGGAGAATGGAGATGCTATAGCCTCCAACTCCCTGAACGCCGAAGTTACGAAGTAAGGAGAGTCGTAGATCTGGGAAGATCATAGGAGCCCTGCGTAACCATATGATCACTAAGAGGGAGGTACCCACGTACAATACTTCGGAGAAGTCCCGCTTCGAGAGAATGGAGTGGCAGTAAAGCAGAAAACCCCCGAAGGCCGGAGCCGTTGGATCTACGACAAGGTCAGCCTGACGTTGACCACTTCGGGAGAAACAAGAGGACTCACCTTAAGATCCCCGAAGGCCTAGGTTACGATGTAATGAAGGCTGTGGATCTAGGGGTTACGTGGAGGCACCGTAACAATAGGATCGAGGGATCGAGAAGGTGATCGACTGGGCGAAGCAATATGCCAATGAAACCCAGGGTGATGTGGACCCACTTGGATACAACACATGCCACCCTAGTTATGGGCCATGTGCCCTCTCTATCTTGTCACATGTTCCCTCCAATAACTAATCGTTTCGACGATATGGAGGGAGGTGTATTAAGGACCCATCGGTAATTTTCGTCGCATCTAGTACGTCACTCTGCGAGAGTGGACCCCTTTGGGAGTCCGAGAATTTGGGCGTTTGGGACACAACATCATGCGCAAGGTGAAAGGCCTGAAGGATGGAGCCACATGGAGGTATTTCAGGACTCCGGGATCTAGAGGTAAAGCGCTCAGGAAAGAAAAGAGACATTCAACACCGAAGTGACGAAGCACCAAAGAGCCGAAGTGTCGAATTCCTCTTCAACCGGTATGTTAAAAAGGGACTGAGACCATCGTTGGTTTAGTAGGAGCATTTGATGTAAGAGGGAAAATGAAATCTGAATACCCCATCCCTAGGAAAGGTACTTAGGGGTTGGGTGTGTTACAACAAGCTACCCCTGAGCTAAGGCTATGAGTCCACAAGGAGGTCTATCCCTCTTGGCTTTCTACTCTCCACATTTATCCCCCCCAAACCCATGCTCTACTCCAACAACAATTCCAATCCGCCAACCGTCTTCCCCTCAACCTGCACAACCTAAGGAATGGGAT
>ML779363.1:0-13982 GCA_009831015.1 Picea engelmannii
CCACTTCTAACCACTTGTCCACTTAACTTAACCACTTTCCACAATTAGTAAGTTCTCCATTAACTTTATTATGTAAATAATTTCTTTTGCATCCACTTTGACTTATAGTATAGTCATCACTTCACTTTATTATTTAAATAATTTCTTCTTTGCAACCACTTTGACTACTTTGACCTTTTGAGGCTTCTAGATGACTCGTGAGGGTTCTCCAACTTCAGATGGCCATAACTCTCTAATCGTGAGGAGTGATGTAACGTTCCACATACCACTGGAAATGGAGTGACATGCAATATCCATATAGAATAGTCTTACCTACAAATATGTCAAAACTCATACCATTATCCATAAAACAAACTTGGGTCCATTAACCAAACCTTTGTGCTACCGAAATTTTCTAGCGGACTTTCTTCAAGGGTTGATATCAATGAAAACCAACCCAATTAATAAAAAATCCATTCATGGAAATTTAGAGATATGTATAATGGTGGAGAAGCATCAAAGCCATCCTCAATGTGTGGGCCCGCAGTAATGGATGGGTTCTCATCCTGCATACTAATTACATCAAAAGCTACAACAAAAGTAGGTGGTTGCAGAACCTTCATAATGGATTGTTTGAAAGGCTCATTTTTCAACAATTCTGACAGAGGTACACGGATATTGATATTTCTCAACTCATTCTCTAGGATGAAATATTCTTGTGGCCTATCAACTTCGTTTACTTCAGGGACAACATGTTTAAATGGGGTAGGCTAGTGAGCTTTAGCCAATGCACCCTTTCTTGGATTTGGCTTGGGAGGAACCTCTATTTTTCTATTTTGACTAGAGGTGGTGGATTTAGGAGTGCATGTTCTAGGCCTCAAGTCATATTTCTTTTGGGGTTGGCATTGAATAACTCCCTCTTCCCCTATCTCAACATCAAACTAATATGACATTTGTGCCACCTAATAATCTTGTTGTGTTAAGTGACTGGTGTAAAAATATGTTTCATTGAAAAATACAACATCATCATCCACAAAATCATTGTCTACATCCATCTCCTCAATATAATTGTTTTTGAAAGGAGGTACTACTCTTTAGTCATCAACATTCCTCCTCTCTCTCTGCATTATCTGGGGGTCATCATTCAACCTTCTAAAATGGTTGGGATTTTTGTTCCTAACCTCTTGAAAAGCTCTGTTTGGTTATTTAGATTCCCATTTAAACTTAGCTATTTCAAATTCCATATCCTTCAAATTTTTGGTCATTTCATCAACTTTAGGATCAAATGTGGTTGGGTAAGAGTTGGTAGGGGAATCCTCTCTCTATTTCTTCTTGTCTTTTTCATATTTGGTCTTTAACCGGTCTGATGCTAAGATGTTAGATTCAACCTCAATGGATGCTTCTTACATGGATAGCAAGGTAGTGGATATTCTCTCCCTCAACAAAAGAGAGAATTCTACATCAATGCATTGACATAAGAGATCTTAGCAGAGGATTCAATTGGTTTGATCTCATCTGGGATCCTACCATACATATTATTAAATCTCTTGGTGAAGTCCAAAACAGACTTACCATTTTTTCTCTTAAGGGCCCCAAACTCAATGATGTAATACATATAATCCATTGTATCTCCCCATTGATTTTTGAAAGCCTCATATAACACATCAATATCTGCAATGGAGGTTGGAGGGAGGCCCCATAACCATTTTCTTACCTCCCCATCAAGACTTTGTACAAAAAACCTCATCCACACATATGCATAGTCAATGTTAAAGTTGTCTACAAAGCTGTAGAAGGCTACCAGATGTTACTCAACTGTGACATCCCCTTCCCCATTATATCTAGGAAAATATTTCATGTAATCTGTGGCTAGGAGTGCATGTAAGCCTACAAGAAGAACTAGGGGTGCATACCTGGCAACAATTATGGCATCCATCATGTTAACAACCATTGTTTGGGAAATAGGAATCTGAAGATTGATTGGAGATACAAGGGTGGATGTTGGACTAGATGTTGAAGTAGAGGAAAAAACTGAAGGTGTCTGAGGTTCCTTGGAATTGTGATACTCAGGGATAGAAAATTCAAGCTGTTTGTGATGATGAAGAACAATATATTCTTGAGGTGTAGCTTTAACCTTGAGAGGCGAGGTATATCTCCGAGCTAACGTGGATTTTATTAGTTGTCTTTCTAGCTCAGAGACTAATTCATCCTTCTCAGGGTTAGGATGAGCCTTAGTGGCTTTGGTGTGCTCATATTTAGATTTATTGAGTCCTTTTCTAGGAGACAATATTTCTTTTTTGAAGTTCACTCAGTGGATTCGCCTGGTGAAATATGGCAGTCTGAATTTTTCTGATCTTTGTTCACCATCAAAGGTCAGATTCGATATTTTTCGTTCTCCCAGGGAAAGATATTTCGTTACTCCATTCCCCAACAATGATTCCAGAATATGTTGGTCCTAAAGTCTGCACCTGACTGCTAAAGGGAAGAGCTAAGGCACCTCAAGTTATGAATGGTTGGTTTTTTTATTAATGGGTCAGTTAGAGAGTTAGTTTACCAAGACATGAGCATGGTTTGGTTGGAAAAATGACATGGATGAGGGTCCTCCTTGGATAGTGGCACACTAAGGACAGACAAGTGAGACAATAAAGGTAAGAAACATAGAAAAAAAAAAAACCATTCAATGAACGATCTGCTACTAGAAGTTTAAGTCTCAAAATGTCATTCCAAGCATTAAATATGTACCAAAAACACAGTTATTCCCACAGGTTGAAACAAAAACAATTCTTCATCAAAGAATAACTATTATCACAGGTTGCATTTATACAGTAGCTGAAGGAAAAGAAATGTACTTCGCACAAATAAAAATTGTATTCAATATAAGAAAAACATATGAATTTGGACACAAACACACTGCCATAAATAATATCTTCACTAGATAGAGAGATTTAATCCATGCACAACATGGGTCCAACCAATTATTGTATTTATATTTTTCTCCCCAAAAAATGAAACCTTCTAACATACAAAGAATGCCTATTTATCAAAACAGACGTGGAGGCCCTTGACTAGTGTGGAACTGAGGTTTGGTTCTGCACATCGGTTGTAAAACAACTTATTAACTTAACTAAAAAATACTGCTGGAGTCTGCTAATGAATACTCCGAGCTTCACTTAACAAAAAGGAGTGGTTCTTATCACACAAAAAAGACCACTTATTATGCCTGAAACTAAAAGAGTTTTGGGATAAACAATTAAAAATTGCTACTATCACTGAAGCTAGACTGATGCGCATGCTGGAGTGAACCGATATTTGATAGTAGATATCCAGGAGTGATATAACTAAGTTATTTATTGATAACTGGCATGCATGTGCTCTATTTGAGGCCACTGGAGATAACTGAATATGTTGGTAGTGTTTTTCCCCTACTTATCCCCTGGAGGAAAGAACCAAGCCATATGGCATTTGCAGGAGTCTCTGATATTGTTTGTGCAGTATGGATCTGTGTTTTCCCCAATTCTAGTTTGGAACCCCTTTTTAAACATTTCAAAATGTGCAATAAATGTGGGTGATCCACTTCAGAACTCCGACGTTCGGGGGATTCGGAGTACAGAGTATACATATCCTCCAGAGCACAGAACTCCTGGAGTCATTATCCAACACTAATTACTTATTAACCGAAGATTAATTTAACATTCATCATATAAGGAATTTTGGACTACGACTCTTCGAGGTTCAAGAGTCTTTTAAATGTTGTGCCTGGAAACCTCCTAGAGAATGATCCCCCAAATATGACATGACGTCCTGACGTCATATTGCTGACGTGTCACAAAAATGACGGTGATACATGTCACTTGAAATAGTATAGATGATAAACCCAAACGTTCTTAAAATAAGTTCTACATGTCTCAACTGATGAATGCCACGTGTCTCAACTGATGGATTCCAAGTGTCATGATAGAAGAGTGCCACACATCTCAGACTCTTCGACACTTCGACACTTCGAAGATTTGCGTTTTCTCTAGGTTGGAATCTCTTGAAGTGACCATCTCTCAGAGTCATTAATTCATGATTATTCCTAATTGATCTAAGATTAAGACATATTTACCATTAAATACTTCACGATTTCAATGTTTGGGACTTTGGGAGACTATGCCTACTCTTGATTGAAATATCTCGGAGGACAATCTCCCGGAGTTGACATGGCAGCGTGATGTGAATTGTTGATGTGTCATAGAAAGAAGGATGGCACTTGTCACTTGGAATGGAGTAGATGGTGTACTATAAATTCCTGAAATGAATGCCACATGTCATCATTAGGACCAATTGGCAGGTGGCATGTGCCACGTTTCGTCTTGAGGAAGGACCTGCATGAAAGGAACTTAGGCACTTTGAGACTTCAACACTTTTGGAAACTGTGTTAACTCTTGATCAAAATCTCCCAAAGGAAATTTCCCCAGAGTAACGTGGCGACTATGACGTCATGACCGATGATGTGTCATGAAAATAAGGATGATATGTGTCACCTAGAATGGGGCAAATGGTGTGCTGAAAATGCTCGAAATGAGTGCCACGTGTCAGCGACCAATGGATGTCAGGTGTCACCACTGGATGAATGCTACGTGTCTTTGGCTCTTCAGAGTTGAAGGTATTTCAAACGCAAAGTATGTATAACTCTTGGAGGATCGGACTAGTGGAGTGATGTGGCACTTTAGTACTTCAACACTTTGGCTCTTTGACTGATCAACACTTTGGATATTTAGTTGATCGACACTTCAGCTCTTCAGTTGATTGACACTTCGAATATTCAGATATGACATGTCCATGACGTCACTCTCGCTGACGTGTTTGCATGAAGAGAGTGACACGTGTCTCCCAGAAATGGGTATATGGCATAACCAAAGGTGTATGAAATGAGTGCCACAGGTCTCCACTGATGAATGCCATGTGTCAGTGCTTTATGAACGCTATGTGTATCCACTGATGAATTCCATGTGGCTCTGATGTTTCAGAATTCGAGAGTTTTTGAGTGCTAAGTGTGGAGATCTTCTAGATGGATGATCACCGAAGCGATGCAGCGGTTCAACATTCGAGAGTTTTCGATAAAGACAAGCTCGGATGTTTCGACATCGAAGTCATGGGGTGGATTATGTGTAACTCTACAATTAAACCTTGCGCCTTTCTGGAATCCCAAAGGTACAAGATTCGTTGATCCGATCGGCCTGTTGGATCTCAACCATTGAATTTTAACATGTCTATTTTCACAATCCAGGCCCGAAAATGATTGCTCCGAATTCTTGCATTATGTTCACAGGCATTCCCTGTGGAAGCTTACTACGCATACAAAGGACTTGGTGGTCCTGGATGTCTCCTACACACACAAAAGAATTGGTGGGCCTGCTACATGCTCAATCAATGGAAAACATGATGACAAGTATTTCAAATCAAATCACGACATGCAATTATCCTTCAAGAAAATAGAAACAATTTGCACAAAGAATCAATCAAGAAAGATAACGATGAAAAAAAAATTCATTTAGTAATGGGAAATAACTTAACCAACCAGAAGAGGAATATTTTGATGAAGGCATAGGGAAAAGAGGCAGGAGGGGTAGGGGTGCAGACTCAGGTCTCAACAGGAGTCTTGATCTTATTCATTTCTCCCTATAGCTCATCCACCCCGATCCTCCTTTTATTCTTTCTGACAGGAGATGGAATTGAGATACTGCACACTCTCCTGGATGAATGTCTTGGAAAGTGATGGAGATTTATATCAATACTTCTTGTTTTTCTTCCCTCATCATGAGACCCATGTTTTCCTGATTTGGTTGACTCCATCTCCTTATCCATTTTTTTCTCAATTCAGTCCAAGCTTTGTAGCAACTAGATGTTTAATCCATCTTGATCCTCCTTGGATTGGATTTCATAAGCCTATCTATCGTGAGGTTGGACAAACACTTTAGTTGGGAGGCGGAAACACCCAACATTCGCCATATCTCATGTGGCACTAACATCTTTTGTTCGACAACAAGACCACACCGAAGTACTCAACCTGGACTACGCCTTCACTAAATTATGTCATTAATTAAGTTATGTGTGCGTTTCTTATACTTAGAATTATTTCAACAGTAAAAGAGACCATTCAAACAAGTGTAAAAATAACATCAATGTGGGCAGCCAAACCGACCTAACACCCACAAATATCCTTTATAAAAAAAACAATAGTGTGCCAAGCCAACGCTTGAGTCACATAAGAAAGTTTATAGAAGAAGAGCTTTCACTTAGACACACAAAACCTTGAACGGAAACCACACAGTTCCCTTCAGTGAACTACCTTCTTGTGTGCCCTTTCTTGTAATCTTGGCTACCACTAAAAATGAACCTCTTCTATGTGATTCATAACCAAGACACATGCGGTTCTTCCAAGCTTTCCTTGCCTTAGTTCAACTTGTCTCCTTGCCTTAACTAAATTTCTTTCTCAATACTTGCTCAAAACTTCCATCATCCCAAATGACTCTTCACTTGGATTCTTATAGGCATGCACCCAATGAATGTACCCTTTCACCTAGGTAATACATAACCTTTTTTTTAGCCAAGACGATCTTGCGAATGTGCGCGCGCCCCTTTGGTGAGTTGACCAACTCCCCCAAGCACGTGTGTCACATTTGGCCAACTTCATCCATTTCATTTTTTTCCACCCAAGTATTCTTTGTTGGTCCACGTTCGTCGCACAATTTGTTCGGTCCAACTCCCCTTGGCATGGTTCCTTTCTAAGGAGTCTGAGTCATTTGGTTCTTATCTTTCATTTTTTGGCCGATTCCCCTTGGTGGGCGCTCGGGCGACAAAGGCATGGAGCCTCCATAACCTTCAATTTTACTTCTGATTGGTTGGGTGCTCATGTTTTTGGGGTTCCCATATTCCAAGTCATCCATATTCAAGTGTTCATATTCGATGAGGGTGCCCATGGTCACCATGGGGAACCCACCCAACTCGCCACCTCTATCGTAAGTTAAATATTGACAAGTTGTCTTTGGAACGAAAGTGTTCGAAGATCCCAACTCACCTATAAATGGGGTAGGGTGCCCTCCAGCTCACCCAACTTATTGGGTTGACTCAACGAAGGAGTGCATGCTCCCGATGAAACTCCTAGGGAATTGCACCCTCCCCCAATCAAAGTCCTTTCCATCATGACAATCTCAACATGTTTCACTTGTCACGATCACTGATGATATTTATTATTCCTGCCTAGATTTCACCTCATGTATCCTTGCTATGTCGTTACTTTGGTTTCTTATGTTGCTAGTGTGCATTGGATCCCCTTGTGACTTAGCCGATCATGTAGCTAATCCGATCGTGACGCTACTTCACAAGAACTAACCCCAACACAAAAATTAGTCGGTTCTCTTCAAAATTGTTCAACTCTCTCATCCTCCAAGTCAATGTGGTGTATGGTTCCCTGGCAAAAATGCTTCTTGCTATCATCCCCTTGATAGTTCCTTTTCCTTTGCACTGTCGTCCCCGTGACAAGAGTTGGTTGGCTTGTTGTGTTATTCATGATGGTGAGCCAATAGGTCGTTTCTCTAGTTTGAGGGTGGTAGGGGATAGCTCCCCGAGCTACCACTTCCATCCTTGTTATATTTATTCACAAGATACAAAGCATCACCATACTTCTACGTCAAATACATAAAAAATGGGACATTGGAACCGATACAGACTTCACTCTATTCATTGAGACACTCAAGTTATGGATTATCGAGCCACTCGCGAGCTCCAAGTGCCTTTATGTTCGGTCCAAATTCCTTCCTGACACATTTGTACCAATTTTGTTGTTTCTATGATTCACACACTTGTGTAGCAACTATCTTTACTTCCCATTCCTCAATTTCATCCTTCTTCATTTATTCTTCCTCCATCCTTCTAGGTCAAATACATAAACAATGGGACATTAGAAGTAATTCGGCCTTCTCTCTCTTCCATGAGACACTCAATTTCTATATTGTAAGGCCACTCATGAGCTCCAAGTGTCTTTGTGTTCAATCCAACTTCCTTCCTGACACATTTGTACCAATGTTGTTGTTCCTCTCCTTCACACACTTGTGTGGCAACTTTCTTTACTTTCCATTCCTCAATTTCAACCTTCTTCATTTCTTCTGCCTCCATCCTTTCCATACTCTCTTTGTAGAACTCTGTGAACTTCTCCATGGACTACTCCATGTTATTGAATATATCCAAAATCTTGTTAACTTGCCATTCTGAATCTTACAATAGTTTTGCTTCGTTTTCGTTCTTCGTTTCAATCATATTTTCATCCCGTCCATCGGTGTTTGTGGAAGATTGTTGGTTGTCCACTAAAATCTAGGATGACATCTTCATCCCTCATCTCTCCCAGATCATAGGCACCGATCATGGATTTGGTCCTGACATGATATAAAAACAATCAACATGAAGAATGGTGACTACCTTCTCCATTCACATGAAATATTTCCCCAAAATCACTTCATAATCGTCTATCGACACAATGGTGAAGTTTGTTCTTCCGGTCCACTCCCCAAGATTCATAGGAGCATTCTTGGATGTGCCTCCAACTTCCTGTTTTCCTGATTTAACTGCCTTGAAGGAAGTTAGTTCCTGCGCAAACTGCAGTCCAAGATTTTGTGCAATGTATTCCCTCATGATGTTATGAGTAGCACCACTTTCCACCATTTCCAAAGTCATTTTCCCATTGATTTGTTCTTGAACATAGCTAAGCTTCATTACTTCAGAGTCTTCAGTGATTGTCAATAGTGCTTCCACAACAACACCCAAGAACTGCAACACACTTATGGATGGAGCTTCTCCCTGCTCCAATGCATTCACCTTTTGCTTCAATGAACAATTCTTAGCATAATTCTCTTTCACCCATATCCAACAAGAAACTAGCTTATTTCCTTCTGCATTTCCGTTTTCTTCACACCTTCTTCGTTAATCTTGGATGCCTTCATATTATCCTTGTCCTTCTTCTTATTTCCTTGCTACTTCTCACGTTGGCCTTCATCGCTGCTTGGAAATTTTCTGGCTTCACCCTTGAAGTCCAAGCACTTGTCTGTTGTGGTGATTGTTGCTGCAAGAGTTTTCACATTTTGGTGTCACATCTCACTCTGCGCCCAATTCTGCAACCATTCATGAAGTGGAAAAGCTTGTCGTTATCCAACATCTCTTTGATCTCCAACATTAGGCCAGTGAAATCCTTGATGTACATTTGGATATGGCCAGTATTCCGAAGAGCATGCAACTGGTTCCTATAAACCCAAGCTTGGTTTCCAGGACCAAACTGTTCTTTCAAGGATTCCTTCATATTTTCCCAATTTTCGATCTTTTCGGTGATCCTCCCAGTTACCAAGTATCCAACTCATTTTCTCCACTAGATTTTAGCAGTTCCTGTCAAGAACATAGTGTAATATTTTACGTTGGCCTCATATAGACTTCTGTTCATTAATTCCAAGTACTGCTCCAAGTCCCAATATAAATTTCCTATCATATTTTCATTGCAAGTCTCCTCATACGGTTCCAGGTTCTTTCATATTGATTTTCATTTGCACAATGAATGAGCTCAACCCACTGGATGCATCTCGTTTAAGCAATGTGATGGTTTCTTCTTGGTATTTCACCTTTTTTTGCAGTGAAACAAAGGTGTCCTCCGCAATATTAAACCTGTCACGAGTGTCTTCTCGAGTGCTAGTGAAAAAATTTGCAACATATTGCCACTCCTTGAAAGTTTTGTTAAATTTTTTCATGAGGTCACTCATCTTTGTTTCCAATTGTGTGACCTTATCACCATGTGTACACATTGCATTTGTCAACTGATACATCATTATTTCTAAGACAATGAGTCGGTCCCTTACCTTGGCTATCCTTGGCTCTCTTTCAATGTCACTATTGTTTGCATGTGAACCGACCATATTTGCGTTCCTAAGAACCTTCACCATTCTTGCAACTGTGTCAAAAGTGCTTTATAATTCCCCCAAATCGCATGTTACCAACTCTATGCTAAACTTTTCTTTTTGTTGTCACCGAACCCAAACTTCACTTCACTATTGCTTGAGTAGATTTCTCAATGATCTTGCCAAATTCCAAAGTCTATGAAAAACACAGCTCTAATACCACCTATCACAAAAGTGACAATGGTGAAGAGCTCAACAAGTCGTCCACCAGAACCACTTCCACAGTCTACTCTGATGTTCTCTTTGATACCACCTGTCATGAGGTTGGACAAACCCTTTGGTTGGGTGACGGAAACACCCAATGTTCCCCATATCTCATGCGACACCACCATCTTTCAGTTAGCGTCAAGACCATAATGAAGTACTCAACCCAGAATACACCTTCACTAAATTTTTTCGTTACTTAAGTTATGTGTGCATTTATTATACGTAGAATTATTTCAATAGTAAAAGAGACCATTCATACAAGTGAAAATGAAACATGAATGTGGGAATCCAAAATAGGCTAACACCCAAAAATATCCTTTATAAACAAAACAATAGTGTTCCAAGCCAATGCTTGTGTCACAAAAGAAATTTTATACAAGAAGAGATTCCCCTTAGTCACACAAAACCTTGAATGAAAACCACACAGTTCCCTTCAGAAAACTACCTCCTTGTGAGGCATTTCTTGTCATCTTCGCTATCAAGAAAAAAAAACCTCTTCTTTCTACTTCATAACCAAGACACTTGCGATTCTACCAAGCTCACCTTGTCTCAGTTCAACTTTCCTCCTTGACTTAGCCAAATTTATTACTTAAGAATTGTTCAAAACTTCCACGATCCCAAATGACTGTTCACTTGGAATATTATAGGCGCACACACAATGGACGCTCCCTTTCACCAAGGTGTGATGCAACCTTTTGTTTAGCCTATATGACCTTGCAAATGTGTGTGTGCCCCTTGGATGAGTCAGATGACTCCCCCAAGTGCATGCATCACACTTGGAAGACTTCTCCAAGTTTGGTTTTTGGCACCCAGGTATTCTCTATTGATTTTCATTCATTGCACAATTCGTTCGATCCAATTCCCCTTGGAATGACATGCACCCAAGGTATTTGATTCTTCTGATTCTTGTCTTTCATTATTAGCTGACTCCCCTTGGCACATTATCGTGCACCCAATGCATGGAGTCTCTACAACCTTTGGTATTACTTTTGGTTGTTTGGGCACTCATGCTATCTGCGTACCTACCATCCAACTCATCCATCTTCGGTGAGGGTGGCCATGGTCACCAGGGGGCGTCAAACCAACTCACCACCTCCGTCGCAAGTTAAATATTGACAATTTGTCTTTGACATGAAAGCGTCCAAATATTCCAACTCACTTATAAAGGTGGTTGGGTGCCCTTTGACTTACCCAATTCATTGTCTTGACTCATGGAAGGAGTGTGTGTGCCAGGTGAAATTCCTCAGGAATTGCACTATCATTATCAGCTTTATAAATTTGGATCTCTTTTTTCAAATGCCTTATGGTCTCTACCAAGTTCATGCTCTCCTCTAAGCCTTCCCTATGTCCATTTGATTCTATACCTTCAATACCCATACCAACGTATGAACTTCCCATTTCTTCATCCTCACTATATGTTCTCTGCGCACCTTCCATGCTTTTAATATCCTCGTTGATTCTGTCCTAAACTAATTTTTGTTAACTCTGCAAAATCTTTTACGAAAGTTATTCACAATTTGTCAGAATACTTTCTTTTCTTTTTTCTTGGATGATTTGAATGTCCAAATTCTAGTGTGCACACCTGCACATCACAACTCAATACCACACAGCAATGGTTTTCCATGCTAATAAACTCTACACTGCTCAACACCAATACTTAGTGCACATGTCTATTTCATGATTATCTTTGGCCCATACAAGTCCAGTTTTGAACCAATTGCTCTAATATTAATTTGTAAGCTCCCCAACCTCCCAGGTTGGGCCATGTCACTAAAAATCTCAACTTCTATCGCTATGATATTCTTTGTAACAACAAAATCTCATTACTAGACCATGCTACTTCAAAAATCGTACTGTGCAGATACTACTTATAATGTTCCGTGTTACAAGTGGAATAGAATGTCCACGTACAACCTTAAGGTATTGCGCCAAGACCCAAGTTGGGTCTCTCTCTACAAGTATACTTCTTTTAAAACAATTATAGTAGTGGAATAAATGTCACAAATCTACTGCACACTTATCCCTTCATAACACATATATACTTCTATGCAGACAAACACTTTGTACACATAATACTACTACACACGCAATCAATCTGACGCTTCATGCAGATTCTGTCACTTTTGTGCCCACAGACTGCTTCACTATGTGCTCAATGATTCATACCTTGCCTTGGTATCTTCTAACCATAACACATAGTTTAAATTAACAAGAATAATTAGTAACTGTCATACTTCTCATGTGTAACAATATTATACAGATTAACCATACATTTATCTAACATGAAACACTTATAATTGTCAGTCCCACATATGTCACATCATACAGGAAAAGGAACAAACACACACACACACACACACACACACACACACACACACACACACACACACACACACACACACACACATGCAGTAAAATTACTCAAAATTAACCACAATATTCATATGCAATTTCATACAGGAAGATAAACCCATTTAAAAATATTTTTTTTTGTACTAGCGGAATCAACAACATGGACAGTTCTCGTACTCATGTGACACAGGGTTGATTCCCGTTTGCTACCACTATTACCCATTTAAAAATATGAACATTAGAGAACATAGTAATTAAACAAGACCATGGAGGACACTAATCTCTTATGAAAAGTCACCAATTGCGTGCACGACTCAGATGTTCCTTCCTGCCATAGATGTTGTTGCTCATAATATTTTAGCAATAGGTCACCCCCGAGCCAGGGATTAAAATCCATAGGAAAAATGGTTCTTATTGCCAGGATATGGTTTGATATTCAAAAAAAATATTGGTCCAAGGTGACAATTGTTGCAACTATCCTACAATATCTCATTCCCCACTTGCCTGTCCCACCCCAAAAAGTGTTCCCCTTCTCTTATCAACAATCCTTTGGCTACCCAAATTCCCTTATGAGTCTTCAACAACAGGTTGGACATGAAGTCTTAGAGCCCTGTATCTAATGCCGAACACAACAAGGAGAAATTCCAACAAAAATACCACCTGAAGAGAATGCTCATGGGCCTGACAACCCACTTCTTCGACACAACAAATATCTCACCTAGAGAGAAATTCTCACGGGAATGACAACCCTCCTCTTCGAAAAAACAAATCTCACCGATAGAGAAATGCTTACTGGCCTGACAACTCGTCTTTTCAACACATGGGCATGAAAACCTGCTTCTTTCGCACAATTATCTTCCTTATATGGATACCCCCTTACATATAGGTGATGAAATTCTCTGGTATAGATTAGTACATGTCACAGACAAAGATGGATAGTCCATTTGAGCTTAGATGGTAGTGAAGATGGATTCAAAAATGTGTATATCCCCCCAAAATACTAAGGCTCAATAATATATTTACATGGTCATAACTAGCCACTTGTCACCTTCAGGCCTAGCTTTTAGCCACTTGGTGACTCATTCCCATTCTTTGGAAACTTAGGATAAAAACATAACCATAAATTAAACTTTCAGAAATATTAATAAAATATACCCTTGACTTAAGCTCCACCTTTTTCCTTTTCCTTGGAGTTTAGCCCCCCATCTCTTTTTATTTGAGTTGAGTTTGTGCATAGTGATGTGATTATATTAACAACTTGAGGGTGATTACATTTACAATACAGGTGCACTAGCCTTTTTTTATCCAGGCTCACCAGCCTAATAACCACACAAGCTCTCTGGCCTCAAAACACAAACATATATACAAAGGCTCTCTGGCCCCAGAATCGGGCACTTAATCTGGTGTGCATAAAACTCTGGGATGTGCACACACTTCCTTTGGTGCGCCATCCTCGCACACTTACAT
>ML779363.1:28768-49600 GCA_009831015.1 Picea engelmannii
CAAGATCACTAAAGGTAAAGAATCTCCAAAAACTCTTGAATGCATTATTTCTAAATGTGATTTTGAAAACATTTCAAGTGAAGATAAAGAATCAAGTGATGATGGCACAAAGGAAGATCTTGAAGACATTTCAAATGAAGGCAGAGAATTATGTGCTGATGTTGGCAAAAAGGAATATAGTGAAGATATTTCAAATGAAGGTAAAGAACCCTCAAAAACCCTTCATTGCAATGATTATGATGAATGTTTCTCTACAAGTGAAGAAGAAGATCTAGAAACAGTTTGTGTAAGGTTTGATGGTAATTATCCCATGAAAAGAATAGAAGCAAATCTATTAAAACTTCAAAAGGAAGTTGAAGAGGGCTTATATAGATATAGAAGTGATCACTATTATATAGACTACAACTATCTTTCAGATAACACTAAGAAGTTTCTTAGGAGGAGTCTAAGGCACATCTTGAAATTAAAGGAAATGATCAAGGAACAAGAAGATAACAATAAGACTAAATTAGAAGAAAAGGATGAAGAGATCACAAGACTAAAGAATGGAAAAGAAGATATAAATGTAGATGATGAGATTAGCAAAAGTTTTGAAACTATTGTCCATCTCAAGACCCAAATTGAAGAAGCCAAAAGAATAGAGGAACTATTGAAGAATAAAATAAATGAAAAGGAAGAGTCATGTTGTAAGTTAGAAGCTGAAATTGTTGACCTTAGAAAGAAGGTGGAAAAGTCAAACAAATTATTGAATAGCTCAAGAATCTTGAATGAGATATTGGAAAATCAAAGATCACCATGTGATAAATCAGGGCTTGGATACAAAGGAGAAGATACACATGTTGAAGCAAGCACCTCAAAGAAGCATGAGGTAAGTCTATCAAAGAAGGAAGACAATGTTACAAAACAACCATCTACACAAGGCAAAGAAAATTCCAAAAGAACAAAGAAAGGAAGACATCAAGAAGCTATGCTTCAGACACCAAAGCAAAGGTATGAAAGTATTTTTCATGGGCACTGTTATTCATGTAATGGATATGGTCACAAATCTTTTGAATGTAGATCTTATGAAAGGAGATATAATGGAATATTTTATAACACCATGAGGTGTTGGAGATGTGAGCAAGTAGGACACATTGTTGTTCACTGTAACACCATGAGATGCTACAGCTGTAGTGGATTTGGCCACAAATCCCAGGAGTGTTGGAACACAAGAAGAATTTCCATGATAAGGACTTCACATAGCATGGATAGAAGAAGGAATGCATTAAGAAAGGGAGACATATTTGAAAATATGGATGCTCAGAGCTCAAGTTCTGAGAAGCAGGGACCTCTACAAAAGTGGGTGAAGAAGACAGAACAACCAGAACATGATGAAAGACTGAAGGGAATCTCAAGTAAGTCATCTACTGAAGCATACGCAGGTGACAGTGGTATCAGTTGCATACATACGTAGGCTGACCTTGTATAGGTAATGTACATACACGATATGTTGTGCAACAGGCTGCGTATATGTGGTAAAGCCTTGGGAAAAAGGCAATGCACATGGATTGCAATTGATATGATGGTATAACACTCTGTTGCAGGGTCTGGCATTGCATGTTACAGGTTATGACATTATTTTGTTGTAGGTTTAAATGTTCATCTATTGAATTATGTAAAATAAAATCTTGGGTGCATGGCACTAACCCATGAATATGGGGGATTGATGTTGATTTGTTGACATATTTTGAGTTTCATTGATATATCTTATGATGTATTACTAGAATCTTACTTGTTGGAAAACTTGATGCATGCACTTAGCATATGGATAGGCTACACATTGGGAAATGTGGTTGGTGAGTTGATGAGATGATCATGTTGTACATCATTGATGATCTATAGTTGATGCATGATTGGTAGAGGCACCTACTAGCAACTTGATTAGCACAACAATTGATATTTGTTTGAGATACATGATTGGGGCACTTGCTTCAAGGTAGAGACATATCATGAGTGATATGACACATGGTTTTCATATTGGGAGATGCACATGGTTGGCACATCGATGGATGCACATGGTTGGCATGTTGGTAGATGCACATGTTGGCACGTTGATAGAGGCATATGATTGATACATTCCATGGATGATATCTTTTGGCACATTTCATGATGTTGATGTACATGGGTTTTGTGAATGGTGGACACATTTTGGTACATGATGTACTTGGTTGCTATATTGATCATTATTCTCTAGTTTATAGTTGACATATATTTTGTTTCATGATTCTTGGTATGGCATGAGTTTGATGCGTGAACAGGTCCCAAAATCGTCATATGGTAGCATATTGTTCATCTTGCATAGAATATAGGGGGAGACATAGCCTTAGGGGGAGTCATTCTTCTTCCCATGATTCTAGGAGGAGATATTTATCAGATGCATACCTAGAAAAGAGTCCTATATTTGAAGAAAGAAGCACAGAGGCATAATTACAGGGGGAGCGATGGTCACAGGGGGAGTATGAGCGATGTATTTTCAGAATTCCATTAGAGTGATTATTTAGAGGAAGATCAAAGGCATTCAAATAGGGGGAGCAACCCCAAGAAGAGTTCAAGTAAGGAGAGCATCCCCAAGGAGAGAATGGCCCTTTTCCATTGATGTCAAAGGGGGAGAAATGGTCACATTGATGTGATTGATGTTTAGTAATGGGGAGAGATAGTCATATTGATATGTTTGATGAATATTTATGTAGAGCATCCCTTATATACATGATGAAATCAATAATTGGTAATTGGTGTTGACATCAATGTTGGTATTGCCATCAATGCCAAAGGGGGAGATTGTGGATCATGTTGTCATTGATGCAAATGGTTTGATTGATTGATGTCGAAGGATTGATTTATTGATGATTGATGTAATGTAATATGTATTGTCCTTTATGAGAATGCATAGATGAAGATGGATCAATGAGTTTTCATTTATATGATGAAGATGGATCAATGAGTTGTCATTGATACATGATGAAGATGGATCAATGTGGTCTCACTGGTATATGATGCATTGTTGGAAAAATGTATAGATGACTCATTATTGTCTTATCATGATTGATAAGGTGCACAAATGGATGAACTCCAAAGTGGTCTCCTTATGGTGAAATCCCTCACGGGAAGACGCTTTGTGGATTGAGTTATCCTAGAAGAATGGTTGGAGGACCCATGCTTGTATGTGGAATAATGAGATGAATATCAATGAAGTTGTTGGTGAAATTATCCTAGATGGATAGTGCTTGTCATGCCATTTCCGGTGGTATGTGGAATGCCACATAACTCCTCATGGTTGGAGAGTTATGGTCTTACGAAGTTGAAGGACCCCCATATGAAGGCTTGAAACCCCCAAAGGTCAAAGAAGTCAAGGTGCCTTAAAAGAAGAAATCATTATTTAAATAATAAAGTAAAGTGACAAAATCAAGAAGATTATTTAATTGATTAAGTGAGGTGACAAAATCAAGAAGGAATATTTAAATGATAAAGTATTGGAGAACTTTCTATTTTTGGAAAGTGGTTAACCCTAAAATAAGGAAAAGAGGTCAAGTAACCTAGAAATGGGTTAAGTGACCTAGAAGATGAAAGTATAAATAAGAATATAGGATCTCTTGTGAAATGTAATTTTGTAGATAATCCTTTTTGTGGATCAATGGAGAGATTCTTGTGAGATTATCATTTGGAGTATTGATGGAGAGCTTCTTGTGAGAGCATCTTTGAGTGGATCTCTTGAGAATGATTGAAGATCTATTCTGTGGAAGAAAGAGAGAGGAGGATCTCATGGACGCATCAAAGTTTCGACAATGTCAGAGATCTTGACGAAAAAGTCTCAGAGCTTCAGAAACCCTAGTTTCTGAGGTATACACGGGCTTTAATGGGCGAGGGCGCATACACACACGAGTTGTATGAGGACAGGGCATGTACAGTGGATGGAATGATGAAGACTTGTGTTTGAGTTGGTGGCAAGATCTTGGATGATGAGGGATGTTCCAGATCTGCATTCTATGGGCTCAGATCTATCACTAAGACACTGGTATGGTTACATTATTGTATTAATAGATACTATTGTGTGATGTGTTGTGAATGCTTAGGGAATTCTTGGTATGGATTCTATGATATGTTTGAGTTTGGATGATTTGGTTGATGGAGTGAGCAGTAATCTTTGGATTCGGTGGTGACATGCTTGCTATGGTATACTAGTTGTTTATACATGTTTGAGATATCATTCATATTGATTTATTGTGGAGCATGAGCAAGCTATTGGAGAGCTTGAAGATGTTGTGACTAGCTGGTGGTCAAATTGGACAGTTAGAATAGAAGAGAATGATATATTGATTGCAGAGAATATGAGTTGATCTTGAAGGAAAAACCCTAACAACTCAGAAGGTATACACAGGTTGTTGTATACACTGGTCGCGTGCATACACGGGCTGTAGTGAGCTAGGGCGCGTACACATGTTGGGTGCACTACTGACAAGTCGTGTACATGTTGATAGACTGATATTTGTTGAGGATTGTTGCCTCATATGAGTTGGTGCTGAGGGTGTAAGTTGCGTCTTGCATTATAGAGTTGGTGCTCTTGTAGAGTTGTACTCTATTCAGTTATTGCTAGACAACCCCCGAATTGTTGTCCATAATAAAAAGAAAAATTGTACATATATCTTCTGTTTTTTTTGTTCCTTGTGGTAATGACTTGTTGATGATATATTGCTGATATATGTTCACATCTAATTGGTTATAAATGAAAACAATGGGTAATGAGTAAATGTTGAATGTTAACTAAGAAGTTTTGTGTAAAAGGGAAGTTTTGGGAAAAAGAGCCCCACACTCATTCACCCCCCCTATAAGTGTGGTAGGTGTCTCCAATAGACTCCTCTAAATTAGATCGATTCCTCCTAGTATTATTTGGATCCCCAACAAGATACCCTGCATCCTGAAGAGTAGTCTGGCTCTACATCTGCATCTGGGTGCACTGACTCTACATCTAACTGTACTGAATCTATATCTGGATCATATGAATCCTTTGAATCAAAACTCTCATCTGAAGAATATTCATCATGTTCATGTTCATAATCTCTGAAAGGTGGAAGAACAAAGGTGTATACATGTGGTTTCTGAGGTATATACGAGACACTTTCCTCGAATTAGACACTTCACTCAATGATGAGCCAGTATGAGGAAAGATAAATAAGTCTCTATCCCTTCTCACTGTCAGGGTATCCAACAAATATACACTCTCTTCTCTATGGATCAAGTGCCTTCCTCTTTTCAGAGGGAATCCAGGCCCATGCACGTGAACCGAAAATACGAAAGTGGGTCACTTCCGGTTTGAGGTCACTCCAAGCCTCGTAGTGGGTCTTATCATTGATATATCTATGGGGAGATATGTTTTGGATGTAGGTTGCACATTTAAGTGCTTCGGCCCATTATCTCTATGGAAGTGATTTTGCATGTAGCATGCAAGATACCATCTCTTTTAGAGATCGATTTTTCTGCTCAACAACTCCGTTTTGCTACAGAGTATAGGGAACTATGTGCTGCAACTGAATCCCTGCCTCATAAAAAATATTCTAGATCTCATGGTTGACATACACTCCCCCATTATCAGTTCAGAGGATTTTGATTTTCTTTCCTGACTGTGTGTCAACCAGGGCTTTGAAATATTTTAGGTGTTGAAAGACCTCTGATTTTTGCCTGAGAAAGAAAATCCATGTGAAGCATGAGAAATCATTAAAAAAAATGAGCACCTACCTTTCTTTTTTTATTGATGGATGCGGAAAAGGGCCCATGAGGTAACTATGGATCAGATATAAAGGAGAGGAAACTCTTTGAGTATTTCCTTTGTTAAATTTCTCTTGAGGGTGTTTTCCAAGAACACATCCCTCACAGATTCCTTTGGAGAAATGGATGTCTAGTAGACCATCAACCAATCCTTGCTTGCTAATTTGTTTCATATATATGAAATTTAAATTCCCGAACATTGCGTTCCATATCCTACTGCTTTCATCAGCATGGGTAAGAAATAAAGAAGAATCTGGTTCAGTAAATTCAGAATATGTGTAAAGCCTAGATTGATGATTTACCTCACCAGTAGCAACCCTGGAATTGGTTTGCATGTCATAGATATCCAATACATTAGGTGTGAATATGACATTCTTTCCAGTGCAAGAATTTTTCATCTGATACATGGAGAGAAGATTGACAGAAAGTTTGGGAACGTTCAACACATTCTCAATGCTTCCATTTGTGAGTTCAATCCTTCCTTTGTCGGTGACCTCGACTCGAGAGTTGTCCCCCATCAGAATAGGAGGACCTTTGCATGCATCCAATTGAAGAATAAATCTCTTTTGTGGAAACCATGTGGTGTGATGCTCCTGAATCTACGATCCAACCATCAGGAGAGGAGTTGATGGCAATCAAGGCATGGATAGAATTTCCTTTCTTGGGATTGTGATCTTCTAGATTCTTATTCTTGGCACCCTTGGAGATGTGTTATAAGGGAAAAAATATCTATGGCCAAGGGTAAACCACAACATACAGGTATGACTACAAAAATCAACTCAATTCCAACATGTGCTATATAAACTAATGTGAAATACGAGGAAGAAGCCTACCTTGATCCAATCGTTTGATGTCGTTCCACCGTTGAGAAATTTGACCCAAAGCTTTACACCTACAACAAGTTCTCAACAAAAAAGCGATGCAAGTATATAGTGACAATATATAAAATGAGTTAACACATCAGATAACACAATCCATTAATAATCATTACAAACATGACCATGGATAATAATCATATACTTTCAAGATATCGATAGGACAGGAAAGGTGTATTTCTATTAATAATTGATCAACAAAAGTATCAACATTACATACTTTTGTGTCAGCACGGTTCGAAACCAAGAAACCAAGTTCCTTCCAACTGGGTCTCCACCACTTCAATCCTCCACCAAAGGAAAGTTCATAGCAAAGAGGTAATGAGGTGCTCTCGACAATAAGGAAAGAGCTTGGGGGATGAACATTGTGTTCAGACTTGAGGGACAAAGGGATGCAGACTCAATATGAAGTAATTTCTCCAGAGTAACTTTGCTCTCAAAGTTGAATTCTTTCTCCTCTTTTTCCATAGCTCAAAATTGTGGTCTTATAGCCTCCATAATGCAACTGAAGGGCCGAGTCAGAAGGTTTCCAGTATATGGAAGACCAAAGACCAAAGATCTTCTATCGTGACATGGAAACCTGACCTCATTTTGTATTTTCTGTCACAAATCCCGATATACGCGATCTGTAGTGGAGAAGCAAGTGTATACACATCTTGCAAAGCAGTTAGGGAGCGTATATGTGGAGAAATATATATTTTTTTCTCTAGATTTATCAAAAAGGGGTTGATAAGTCTGCATAGAGAAATGGAAAAAGGCCCTCTGTGTAAGATAACAATGGTGAGGCAAATCTTACTATAACAGATGCCCCCTAATGTGTGAGATCAAAGGAGTATCTGTGATGGCCGAAATACATTATAAATAACCTAGAAGTGGAGTGGTAGAGAACCAACTGGACGAATTCAATTGCTCATTACATTATGTACTGACTTTGCATACATGGCTGCCAAGAATACAATGCAGATCCATGTGGAAAATATATCAACAAGTGTTCATGGCCATGAGTAGGCAAGTATAAATGCGGTTACATGCCAATAGTTTTCATAGTCACGAACAAGGCCCAGTGAAACCAGTCTCAAAATCAATCTGAAGATATCTTTATACCATGGAGTACAATCTAATCTCCCATGATTGTTGAAGTCAAATAGGTACTCGTCCAATGAAATGGAAGCAACAGCTCAGGAAAATTGCATCCACAAAGTGATGTCTTCAAGTCTTCAATACAATCTGCCAATGGTGCAATTCTACATCATGTGAATAAATGAGTTGAGGTCAAAAACGATGAGACATCGTTTGATTACTGGTCATTGAGGTATACCGTTAACAAACGTGAGACAACCTACCAATGATGAAAGTAGGTATCAAGGCACTGAGTACATCTCTACAAATGTGAATAAAGGAGCTGGTGTCGAACACTTGAGAGATCCATGGATCAGGAGACATTGATGTATTCCCATCTGTCAATGGTGAGAGATCCTACCACTAATGACTGCAAGCCTCAAGGTAATCATAAAAATCCAGGTCTCGTATCTAGAATACATGAGCTGAAGTTGATGGAAAGAGACCCGCTGAAAGGAGAGAATTAAGGCATCTCTCATTAGTCAGAACAAGGAACAAAGCAGCAGCTTCATGATTTGGTGGAGATCGGATGAAGAACATGCTCACGAACCAATGACCCTGTGCGTCTTTCGCATGTGCCAAATGCAAGCGATACAAGAAAAAGACCCTTTGAATAACAACCAATGATGAAAACTGCTGAAAAAGGCGAAGAAACCACCAATAAGGTTAATGGCATCCAAGATATTGCACTAATCCCAAAGTGTGAATAGATGTCTTGTCGTCGAACACAAGGGAAACCACCCAGTCAATGAACCATGATGAAATGTCGATTGTTGGGTTCAAGGTGACCTACCAATGATGAAAGTAGGGCCAGAGTACATCATAAGACCAAAGTATCATGTGATTCTGATACAAACTGAGGGTATGGCTGACATGCAAAGTCAATATTTTTGAGGAGTGGCCGACACAGGTTGATAGACTTCCTTTGAACAAGAGAATGAGACATATGGTGGACTCCGACAACATAGACTTAATGATGTGACAACTAGATGCAAGAGGCATCCATAATGTTCTCTATAGTGACTGGAATATTAACTAGTCAGTAGAGAAAATTCTATAATGAGATCAGCTTCCTAAGGCCATGCTAAACCCAAAATTATGATGATGCAAGGACTCAATAACTTTGTGCTCTGTTCAAAGGCAACATGACTACTACCAATTGCAATATAGTACTCCCTTCCCGCCCGTATTTTTTTTGTTTTTTCATAACAAGTGAATGCTATGATATAGAGGAGGGAACGAGTGTCGCAAGTAAGAAAAACTAGTTCCAGCAGTGGAACGCACCTATGCTCAATGCAAGGAAATACATGCGGGAGATGGACACTCGGGGTGATGTTCCCTCTAGGGTATAGAGTGTCAAATTGCGAAGGATATAAACAAGGCTCTGCTTGGTTGAGGATACAAACTGCTTGGGCCATGGTTTATAATGCAAAGAAAGAACCGGCTAAAGGCTCAATACTTCAAGCAAGGGCATGAGATGAAATCACAATTTAATGCCCAAAAATGTCCTTTTTTATATATTTTAGTCTACTTGGTGTGAAAAAGGGGTAAACTTGTGCCAAATAGATGTCTTTTCAAATCCAATTTACGAGTGTGAAAAAGATAAGTTCACTCGGCGATCTTTTCCATTTTTGATAGCAAGTCGGAAAAGAGCCTAACTAAGACTCATGATCTTTAAAATCCAATTTTAACGAGTGTGAAAGGGGCCAATCACTCGACGATCTTTTTAATTTTTAATAACGAGTTGGAAAAGAGCTTAACTAAGACTCGTTTTTGGGAGCCTGCGGGTAATAAGGCCGCATGTGCATGAATGAGAAATGAGGCTCATTGTAAAGTCATGTATAGAATTCTAATAGACTCCCGGTCCTAAGGAAAAATCTCGGCATGGGCACCAAATGACAAAGGGGTTCTAACTAGGGTACCCATGTTTGGTAAGTCTCTACCATTTATTAACGATGCTATGATAGCAGATGGAGTTTAATGCCTTGCAATAAATGGGTTCGTACCTAAGGCGTAAAAAGTGGTAATTGAAGGATAATGCAAAACTACACGATGTAGTGAATACCTATCCTATATGCTAGGTTATGAATATACCTACCTGAGGAGACGAGCAACCAACCATGACGTTGAAATCTATAAGAACATTGAGTCAAAACTACAAAAACCAGCTTAAAGCCATTTTTGAATTAGTCCATTAGACAAAATAATAGCATAAAACTATATCAAATGGGTAAAAATGTTTTATAAATAGTAATAAAATCAAAATTTACTGTGTCATTTTCACCCAAAATAGTGCAATTTGGACTAACATACCTCCAGAAATCAAACGACGATTGCGGGAGTAATAGGCAACAGAATCGCAAACCATTTGGACCAGGTAACTCTTCATCCCATCCTCTTCAAGTTCAATGGTTTACAATTTTGAATTAGGCTCCATTTGTTTAGTTTTTAAGGGTGCAAATTGAGTTTTTCGGTATACGTGGGTTTCTACTAATATGTCGTGCATACGACCAGATATACGCCCCTGTGTGAACTACATGGAGCGTATATCAGGCCCTACCCACGACTGTTCTTGGATAACCCACGTATACTTGTGCAAAATGGCAAAAAATAATCTTCTAACTCAAAAATTGATTTGGTTTTTACAGGATGGTGTTGGAGTGGAGGGAGAGAGAGCATGAGAAGATAGATGCAGCAGTGGATTAGGATCTGGTGGCTCAAGCGGCATTAAAAATATGTGGTCTATATAAGTTTTCATCTCTCAAAGGAATGAGGACCCAAGTGAGGTTATTGGAAATCCTGGTGGGCTATTGGGATCCAGATAGCAAGAGATTTATCCTTGATGGACAACCATTAAGGATCGAAGTAGAGGACATCTAATTCTTGACAGGACTTTCATGTCGAGGAGAGGTCATGGACCTCAAGTCACGTGGGGCCGGGAGTGGGATGAAGGTCGAAGAATACATCGAGGCCCACTGTTTTGCAGAGACTCCCATGGTGGGAAGTCAAATCCCTATCCAGGCTATAGGTAACCTCATCCTGAAGATTATTGTTCTCATGCTTACCAGGATCATAGGGTCAGCCTTGCTGCATCAACCATCGAGACCACTTATGTTTTACACACTTGAGTGTGCGAGACCTACCGTGTACGATTGGTGTACCTCACTGCTGACCAATATGAAAGGTCAGCTGACAGAGTGCAAGCAAGGGGCAAAGCGAATCTTCAGGTTTGCCTCTATCCTTTGTAGCTTCTTTTTCGATCGGATACCAAGCCTGGTACCTAGAGTGGAGATCATTCCTAGAGGGCCACATGATCCAGCTATGGCACAATGGATCGAGGTCATGAGACGGCAGGGGGGAGGTAGGGTGGCGACACCCTACAACGATGATTTTTTCTTCTGGTGGAGGAGATAAATCATAGCTCTGGACAACTATCCCTATGCGGGAATTGATTTTAGAGGTGATCTTGATATGCCTCTTCCACCAGGAGCTTCCTACGGTGCCATAGGTAAAAAATATTTTATATATATTTCATTTTTTGTATTTTTGTATTTAAAAGAGAAAAAATATTTTTTGGATGGTGTTTTTAAATATTAACTCGATACTTATGTGGTTGCAGACATGGGTCCGCAATGGCCAGAGGGATTCCTACGACATAGGTGGAGGCACTGGGGGGATGAGGCAGTGGGAGGAGAGGCGGAGAGAGTCCTTCAAAACATGCAGGGCAACCTGTCATGTTTGACACAAAGGATTCCTATGGTTCAGGTGGAGGATCTACTTGAAGACATGTAGAGGCAGGTTGTCGGTGTACCTAGAGCATGGGTACGACTCTTCTGGCATCTCACCAATGCTGTGGTTTTCTATCATGAGACTCATCCGACGCTATAGGCGTAGATGTCATGGGACATGTATATCGGCTGTATATGTATTTTTGAGGGTTTTAGCCCCAATTTTGTAATATAAAACACCATATTTTTTGGAAATATATAAAGAGGGATCTTCGGATGTACTTATATCTTACAACGTGTACATTGATTTAATGGTTTTCTTAGCTTTATTAATGTGACAAATTCCAATTCAAAACATAATTAGCGTAGGCATCGGATACATGATTATAAATTCTAGGAATGTGAAAGTATGTAATAAAATCAAATTGTCGTTCTAAAAGACATACCTGTAGGAATTGATGGAGTAACGTTGGATCACGCACATGGTAATGACCATTCAACTGACATATGACTAACTGAGAATCCAGGTGCACCTCTATAGAGAGAATACCATGTGAGATAGCATCGCGCAATAATTCTATGATGGTACTGTATTCATCCATATTATTCGTGGATGGTCCTAGGCATACGCCACCTGAAGACACCAGGAGACCCTCAGGCGAGTAAATCACCCAAGCAACGGAAGCTAAGTTTTTTGTATGACGACTGGCTCTGTCTGTGAATCCTATGTAGACCAAAGACTCTGTTGACATCTACAAACAAAAGGGAAAACTCGATAAGCAAGCCAAAGACAAAAAAGGGGAAAAGGTGTATATGCACTAAATTTACATTAGTATACAAAGGGTTTTTCCCAAGACCAGGGCTCAAGCGTAATACCTTTTTAAATAGAGCCCATTTCTGGGCTTAGCCAATTTATTCCCTTCATAATATTCCAACTCGTAGGCTCCTTTTTCTAGAACACGTCGCACGATATAAGGACTGTGCCACATGGGTTTAAACTTGCCTACCCCTAGTGGTTCTTTGGCTTGGTCATACAAGAGGACCAAGTCACCCTCAGCATACAACTGTGGACAGACATACTTATCGTACTAAACCTTGACACATTTCTTGTTTTCCTCGATAGCCATAAAGGCATCCCAACGTTGCTCGTCAAGACTCTCTAGGTGTACAAGGTGTCACTCTAAATATGAAGTGTCAAGTAGGAGCTCAATTGCCAATTTGAGAGAATGGATTTCACATTCAACAGAATGTATCGACTCCACACCATGTACTAACTAAAAAGGAGAAAAATTGGTGGCAGTCTTAACCTAGGTTTGGTATGCCCAAAGTGCGGGATATAACATGATGTGCCAGTTGGAATTTCTCCGACTGACAGTTTTTTGCAAGATGGTATTGAGAGACTTATTGACGACCTCTACTTGCCCATTTGCATGGGGGTAATAGGGAGATGAGTGATCATGTTTAAACCCCAACTTAGATGCTAGTTCTATCATCATTTAATTTTGAAAATGACTGCCATGATTAGTGCCAATCTCACTCGGGATACCGAACCAGTCGATAATTTGGTTGAATATGAAAAACGTTGCAGTCTTCCCATTGGATTTCATGGTAGGCATGGCTTCATCCCACTTGGTGAAGTAGTTGACAACCACGATAATGTGTTGATGCCCCCCAGCCAAAGTTGGGTTGCAATTAACAAAATCTACTCCCCACTTGGTGAAGGGACCGACGGTAATGATTGGGTGAAGAGGGGTTAGGTGCAAGCGCATTTTTTTGAGTGAACACCTGGAAAGGGTGACACTTCTTAACCGCTTCAATACAATCTTTAAATATGGTGGGCCAGAAGTAATCGACTCGCAAGATTTTTTGGGCTGTCGCAAGCCTGGATAGATGACCACCACAAGCCCCATTGTGGAAATCATTAAGGACTAACTCGGCTTCCTCATGAGTTAAGCAACGATGTAAGAATACTATCTATTCCTCGACGATACAAAGTTTCACCGATGATTGTATACTTTTTGGCTTGGTATCTAACACACCGTCGATCATCTCGTGAGAGATGTTGAGCGAACTTCAAGGTTTGAAGATATAAAACAATATCTCCATACTAGGGGTCGGACGATGAGATGAGGAAAATGTGTTCATCTACGAATGAATTGACATGAATAACATCTTCGTTTAATTGTGGGAAATCAGATATTAACTCTGCAAAAACTAGTGATTTCTTGGAGTTGGCCGAAGCAAAGTCGAGATCGAATTCTTGTAAGATGACAATCCATTTATTATATTTTCTTCCTATGATACGTCTATTGAGTACGTATTGAAATGGATTAACTTCGGCAACCACAGTAGTTTTTCAAAGAAATATATAGTGTCGTAAATGTTGGACTGTGTGGACGGTAGCCAAAGCTAGCTTTTCAACGTGTGAGTAATTACATTCAGGACCAACTAAATTTCGACTGAGATAGTAGATGACATGCTCACGGAGCTCGTCATTCTCTTGAACTAGAACCATACCAATGGTCTCTTCAAACGTGGTGATATACAACAAGTAATCTCTACTGTAATCATGAGATTTCAGTAGAGGGGTCGATACCAAGGCTTTCTTTAAAGAGTCAAATTATTGTTGGGCTCTCTCATCCCAGATAAATGAGGTGTCTTTATTCAATAGGCACATGAAACCCTTAGTGATATTGGCATAATTCACAATAAACCGACGCAAAAAGTTATCTTTCCCCTGTAAACCTTGAAGCTATCTAATCATGCGCGGGGGAGGCAACGAAAGAATTGCCTCAACCTTAAGTGGATCTACCATGATCCCTATCTCGGAGACTAAGAATCCTAAGAGATGACCATATCTAACGCAAAATATGTATTTATGAGGATTGAGTCGGATTCTATAGTAGCGGCATATTTCAAAAACCAGTCGAAGGTGCGTAGCATGATCCACTCTCTTGCGAGAGTGAGAAGGAAGATCATCGAGGTAAGCTTCGACTATGTGTTTGAGATCATGAAAATAGAAAGTCATGGCTCGTTGGAAGGTTGCTACGGCGATTTTCAGGCCGAAAGGCATTTTTCGGTATGCAAACGTGCCCCAAGGACATATGAATGTCGTCTTATGTTGGTCTTTGGGTTTGATCTGGATTTGGTTATAGCCTGAAAATCCATCCATAAAAGAAAATATTTTTCTTCCCACACACTCATCGAGAATTTGATCAATGAAAGGCATGGGGAAGTTATCTTTAGGATAGGCCTTGTTCAGGTTGCGAAAGTCCAGACACAGATGGATGGTTCCTTGCTTTTTATTCACGGGAACAGGGTTGGATACCCATTCGGTCAAGGGAACCGGGTAGATAAAGCCGACATTAAGTAGCTTCTCTACCTCTTCCTTAATAGTGGGGGCCTTCCTAGGATTAACAACTCTAAGACGTTGTCGAACGGTTTTAGCATCCGGGTAAGTCCTAATCTCATGTTTGACAATACGGGGGTCAATCCCTAGCATCTCTTCATATGACCAAGCGAATACATCTCGAAATTCTTTGAAGAGGTTGGTGTAGATTAGAATCTCTTCTGGAGAACAATCTGCACCTATATTTACATTTTTTATCTTGCCATGGGTATGAGAGATATCGATCTGGATGGTAGGAGAAATAATCACCATTTTCACTTCGACGTAAATGCCATGTGTATCAAGTGGAACTACAGTGTGACCGACTATCTCACACAAGGTAGATCTAAAATAATCTTGCTCAATTCTTTCAAGACTTGGGAGAAAGTAAGATCGATGATGCATATCGTCCCAAGGTCTCTCGGAAACATTCATGGCTTCAAGGATGGCTTCGTCTGAAGGAAAAGTATCATCCAAGAAATCATGTGAACAAGATAATGAAGTGGCCCACATGGGCCTAAGAACTGGATCATCCTCAACCGTTTGCGAGGGAACAATATCAGGATTGACAGAAGATTCAAGGATAGCTTGATATGCAATCTCTGCTATCGATAGTGGCATAGCCATGCCAGAATGTAGCTGACCTTCAATCGATGAAGTTGGAGAAGGTAGGGTCCAAGGGTCACTAAAATAAGAAGTGCGTAAAGGGATGGACCTCTCTACTGAAGTGAGCGTACTGGACATGGCATAAATGTGGTGAGTCAGTGTCGAGAAGTCGAAAGTACCCATGAGGGAAGAATATATTCTGACATCAATATTCTCAGTTTTCGGCTGAGAATTGTCGACCATAGGGATTGACGGTCCAACAGATGCGTTCGAGCTAGAGTACGCAAAGGATAACTGGTCGATCGTCACAATCTCCCCCTGATGAGGAAAACAAAGCATGTGGAAAACAGACGATACAATGACGACCATAACATAAGTCCAATTGTGACCTAGTAACAAGTTATAATCAAGAGGTGCATCAACTACCTCTACTTCCACCTCTACAGGCTTCTCACCTAATTGGACCGAAAAGGCATGGAGAATACCATGAGGGAGAAAGGAATGACCGTCGAATGTGGTCAACATGGTTGATGACTTTGAAGGGGTTGGAGAACCGATAGCTTTCCAACAGACTAAGGACATCACACAAGTGGCAGCACCTTCATCAACGATCGCTTGTTTGATGGTATATTTAGAATACTCCACATGGATTTGGAAAGCCACATGGTAGGGTAAGCGAGGCTTCACGCCTGTGACATCAAACTTGATGATATTCGAGCCACTAGGTTCTAGAGCTCCTAAGGCAGAGAGTAAGGCATTCCTCTATGATGGACACATCTGGAGTACCTCCAAAGCAGACATCGTGCAAGGTGTTTGGCCCAGATCCTCAACAATAGAGTAGTTCTGGGCTGCTCTAGCATTAGGGTTATGGGTAGATCGCTTGAATACTCCTTTCTAAATATGAGGCGGTGGATCTGGTTTCTCGATTTGTAAATTCGTCCTCGGGGGTGGAGGAGGAGCTTCTAGGCTGGTACTAGATTTTGAAGAGACGTAATCTCGAGAGTGAGTGGCTATATCGATTTTTGCGTCGACCATATTGATACAAACACGGTCGCCATCTTGCGGTGGTGGGTTTTGACTCCCACCAGGCGCATTTCCGACGTTCGAAGAACTTGAGGCTAAGTGTTGGTTGTGAGGAAAAGTATTCGTTAGTATAGCGGGTGGAAGATTTAAAAGCCTCGCAGTCTCCACAAGTTTGGGGCATAAGTGTGTAAGGTGATCATCAGTACAAAGTTTACAAGGAAACTTAACCTTACGCTTTTCTTTCTTTCCCTCTCCAACATTATCGTTCTGTTTTCCATTATTATTCTTGTCCTTGGGTTTATTATTCCCACCTCTACAATTATTTTGACCTTTTTGTTTATTCCCATCTGGTTCCTGGTCACCATTTGGGTTTTTCGACGACTGCACATAATGTACATCCACCAATTGGGTGGGTTTGGAGGATCCATATGAAGCTGGTCCTATGGAAGACTTCATTGCCGAGTCTACGGACTTTACATTGGTGGACCCCATAATGCCATCAACATGGGGCCCAAGACTCTATCTAGGATCATGAGTCGACCGCGGTGCGTCGGGAAGAAGGTGGTATAACATCCCAGACTGAGCATAGATCAAATCAAATTGTTGGGCTCTAAAAATGGCCTCTTCCTCGCTGAAAACCCTAGAAGTAGCAACGTCCTTTGAAATAGGAGCGTGCAAAGACTTTAAAAACCATTCTAAAAGAAAGGTCGGGGGTATGGGAGTCTTAACTAATCGTCTTTGCCTACACCATTCCTGGATATGGTCCAAAATATGAGTGTCGGTACCCTGGCATAAAGTTGACAAAAGTTCAAGGCCAACATCGTAACGAATGGGTAGTTGAAAATGGTTAAGAAAGGCTAGCACTAACTATTGAAAAGACCCATATGTCCCCCTAGGTAGCTCAATATACCATTGTGATGCAATCCCTATAAGAGTGTTCTGAAACAATTGTAATCTAATAGAATCGTGATTCAAAGAATTTGATGAGCACCAGAGGTGAGAAGTAGTGACGTGATCACCAGGGTCCTCGCCATTCTTACCCTCAAACTTTGGAATGTCTGATAGAAGCTTAGTGGGGATGGGGGCCATGTGAGATCATGACTCACTAGGTCATTCATTAGTTTAGACAAATCTAGCAGATTAAGCGTGGCCAGAAAGGGAATACGAGGTTGCGACACCTGACCCCATCCTCCCACAAAAGACTGAGTATTAGGAGATGCGTTCCATCCAGGATTCTGGTAAGGACCAGAACCTTGTTCGGAATTAAAAGACCCTCCTTCAGGTGGATTCATGAAATATGGATTGGGCATCATTCCAACAAGAATGTTCTGATAAGGGTTATGAAAATTGCCCCCAGTTGGATTAGCTCCAAACTGAGGGTTGTTAAAACTTCCCCCAACTGGATTAGATCCAGGTTGGGGGGTGCCCAAAACATAAGACTGACCTCCTCTGGGTGGAAATCTGGAGGATTGTAGTGGATTTGTTATTCCAAACGTATTGGTCGAATTCAGCACCGAGGGGATAGGGATATAAGGTAGAACTTGTCCGCCATCTTGGTTGTTCCATCCAGCCGTAGAAGAATTAGAACTAGGGTTAAGGAAGAAGACACTTCCTACATTAGGATTCACTTGGGGAACATGAGAGCTATCAAACGGAAAGGGAGTGTAAGGAGGTGTAGTGCTCCCAGGTCCAAGGCTAGCGTTATAGCCAGCAGCTGGGATGGTAGTCGAAAATTGTGAAGTGAAACTCGGCATACCATAAGAAAATGGACTAGTAGCCATGGGGACGGTCTGAACATTGTAAATCGACGAGTGGCCAAAACCCACAAAAGGGTTAGAGGCAAGCGACGAAGCATTGACTATGGGTCGAGCCATATTACTGGTGTAGGCCTCCGGCACTGCAACTGTAGCGGCTGCAGGTGTTGAAGGAGTGAAATTAACTATAGTGAGATTGGGAGTTGATGAACTCCCAGTGTTCTGAAGACTAGACTTAGTACTCATCCTTGTGGGATCACAAGTTTGAAAAGTGGATGTGTGTGTACCACTCCCGATAACTCTACACCTTTTAGAAGGCGATAGCTCGAAAACCAGTGGTAATTGTAACAACCGATGGGACCTGCGAGGAAGCTGGTCCGAATCCACAACGGATTATGACTCTCAAAAAATAAAAAGGTATCCTAAGGCCAACTAGTAATCAAAGAGCATACCAAAAATTCAAACGGCAAATATGCATGCAAATGGGCTAAAGTGGTTGAGTGGCCTCCCTCGCTAAAGAAGGTATGCCTTGTCCAGGAGGGACCTGAGACTCCCTGCTAAATTTTGTAGGTAACATAATCAGTTATAAGGGCCCTCGTAGGATTAACAACCAGTCGGTCAGATCCCCCCGGAGAGGTAATATTCCATAAAGTTTGTGTGTTGTCCGACCCCTATCTGACTTAGGATACAAGAAGAATAACCCCTGCAAGTAACCTATGAGAAACCTAAGTCAAGCAACTAATCAACCACTGTGTAACTGATGCACAGGCGAATAGTCGTAAGTCTAGATTACCGTATGGGTAGGGTAGCAAAGCCCAAAACCTTGAAAGTACCGCTTCTCACAGAGGTATGGATACTAGCAAGATCCCCAAATACGAATAAATCCACAGAAATATCTCTAACGCTAGGTGAGTATCCAGGGGTTATCCCTTCAACAAACTTCGCGTGACCTCGTGCTTAACTTCGGTGTGAGCGGAGCCTCTTGATATTACCAATTATAAAATGGATTTCTCAACTCCCTGTCTTAGACACATATGTTGATTTAATTTCCTTGGAGAAGTTTACTCACAAAATCATATTCCAAGGCACTAAATCCTAGGCTAGTTTGTGCACCCTAAACAATAAAATTGTTACTAATCAATTTTAGTTTAAAGCGTAAATTTTATTGGCCATGATTACTCAAAAAGGTATGGAAATGAAACTCATGGTGTTATGACTCTGCATGAAAATAAAAATAGATATAATGAAAATCCTAACTTTAAATTTTCAGTGAATGATATGCTAAATAAAAACAATGTAATCTTCAATTTTAACTCTGCCACTCAGAAGTAAAATGCAATCTTTCGCTAAATGTGCTAAGCTAATGATAAAGGTTCCAAGACAAAAATACCAACAAATGAAAAATACCTATTTTTTGTATTTTCAATGTATTAAAAAGAAAATGCATGGACTGATAAGCGACTTGATATATAATTTATACTGTGTATAAAAGCAATCACTCAAGCAGAATACCAAGCATCTAAGAAGACAACCCAACTACCAAGGACAAATCAAAAACGGAAAACAAAGCGAAAGACGCCGCCCAAAAATTCAACTCCAAACAGGTTTCCTATCATCCCAGATAATCTCAACAGGCACCACAAAGACCTAAGAAGGCTCAATGATCCTCAAAACCTACCCAATAGTCACTAAACCAAGCAAGCAAGAAAGGGGAAGTGGTATACATGACTGTTCAAGAGAAAAGGGCATATATACGCCTCTTGCAGTGGGAAAACAAGCATGCATATGCGACTGTCAGGGAAAAAAGGGTGTATATATTTTAAAACAAGGCTAGGCAAGGGTAAAAGGATGAAAATCTCAGACCCAGAGTGAACATAATCTATCCAACTATGACACAACAAGAAACACAAAGGAAAAAGAACAATGTAGGAAGAAAAAATACTTCAACCCTTAGAAGGAAGATCTATCCCTAGTGGAGTCGCCAATTCTATTATAAGGGAAAAACTCTCTATGGCCAAGCGTAAACCACAACAGACAGGTATGATTGCAGAAATCAACTCAATTCCAACATGTGCTATATAAACTAATTGCAATACGAGGAAGAAGCCTACCTCAATCCAATCGTTTGATGTCGTTCCATCGTTGAGCACTTTGACCCAAAGCTTTACACCTGCAAGAAGTTCTCAACAAACAAGCGATGCAAGTATATAGTGACAATATATAAAATGAGTTAACACATCAGATAACACAATCCATTAATAAACATTAAAAAAATGCCCATGGATAATAATCATATATTTTCAAGATATTGATAGGACGGGAAAGGAGTATTTCTATTAATAATTGATGAACAAAAGTATCTGCAAGATACCATATATATAAAATATGTAGAACAGGAACGAAATGCTAGAAATAACAGAATAACAGTAAAATATCCAGCATAATCTTCACAATACACAGAAATGATATACGAAATAGCAACAGAAATAGCACTTGATTCAAATAGCAATGTTCACAGGCCTCTTCGAGGGGGCAACCTC
>ML779363.1:54844-68680 GCA_009831015.1 Picea engelmannii
TCTGCCTTATTCTATTTTATTGAAAGGTCTTATTAATATTGACCTTTATTACATCCGAATAGATTGATCTACCTATGTGCAGGTTAGGACCTTAACAGTATCAACATTACAGACTTCCGTGTCGGCACGATTCGAAACCAAGAAACCAAGTTCCTTCCAACTGGGTCTCCACCACTTCAATCCTCCACCAAAGGCAACCTCATAGAAAAGAGGTAATGAGTTCCTCTCGAAAATAAGGAAAGAGCTTGGGGGTTGAACACTGTGTTTAGACTTGAGGGACAAAGGGATGCAGACTCAATATGAAGTAATTTCTCCAGAGTAACTTTGCTCTCAAAGTTGAATGCTTTCTCCTCTTTTCCATAGCTTGAAATTGTGCTCTTATAGCCTCCAGAATGCAACTAAAGGGTCGATTCATAATGTTTCCAGTATATGGAAGGCCAAAGATCATAGATCTTCTGTCATGACATGGAAACCCAACCTCATTTTGTATTTTTTTGCATAAATCCCAATATACGCGAGTTGTAGTGGAGCAGCAAGCGTATACACATCTTGCAAAGCAGTTAGGGAGCGTATATGTGGAAAAATATATATTTTTGGCTCTGGATTTATCAAAAATGGGTTGATAAGTATGCATAGGGAAATGGAAAAAGGCCCTCTGTGAAAGATAACAATGGTGAGACAAATCTTGCTATAACAAGATGTGATCTCCAAGGTTATTTTGTTGAAGTATTTGAGTCATTATATCTATTTGTTTCTACATGCATGCAGATTATAGATGGAATCCTTTATGGAAGTATGTGTAAATGTGTTGAACCCGCACATAATATATCTAGCTAAACAATAATACACACATTTGCAGAGAGAATTTGATAAAGAAGAAGAAGGAGAGAAAAAATGAAAGAATTCTCATTAACTGTTGTGAATAATGAATAATTTACACATGATATACTATGTATAACTCAATGAGTGCACACTGGAGGAGAACCAATGTTCCATAGTGTTGGTCTAGAGTGATCTTGACACACACCAACAATTACAGGAGTGAACTGCCACCTAGTCTAGTCTCTCAGGCAGTTTCAGGAGTGAACTGCCACCTAGTTGAGTTAACTAGTCAACTAGTCTTCTGTTAACTGACTGAACAAAGAGTAGTGAGGAATTAACTCAGGGAATCAAGAGTAATGCAACAGTCTGGTGATGATCCGAAGGAAAGTGCACATTAGCTGGTGATGATCCCAACGTTTCATGGTGACAAAACCAATGCAACATCTAAACTCAACTCAACTAGTCAAACTGAAGTGTGAACTGAAAGAGAATATTATGCAGGTGGAATATTCTCCCCTAAAATATAGGAGACTGGATAATGACTAATTATGACTAATAAAAAAGGAAAAACCTTAGGAAAAATAAATCCTAGGTGTGTATGAAGTAACTCCAACACCCCCCCTAAACATCACTATGGTGAAAATAAATAATGGGTCCCGGCAACGAGGCCATGTTAGGTACCCAAATACAAAAGATACACTGAAATAAAGTGAGGAAAGAGGGAAAAAATCATGGGAAAAAATCCCCCTCAACGTACAATGTATGTAAAAAGAAGAACTACAGTTGCTAGGCAACTGTGTCCTTCACTCCAATACAACTTCATAGAGAATGAAACTTCTTCTTAGTGAAGGTCTTGGTGAAGATGTTTGTCGTCTGTTCTGCTGAAGGACATAACTGCAAGTCGATGATCCCCTCATGTACTAAGTCCCGAATGTAGTGCATGTGGATCTCGATGTGCTTCGTCTGTTGCCTCTAAAATGAATCTCTGAAGAACTTCAGAGTTCTTTGGTTGTCACACCAGATGATGATCGACTGATGAAATTGAATGCCCAACTCAGTGAGAAAATGTTGTAGCCACAATGACTAAATGGTTATGTTAACTAACCCTTTGTACTCTGCCTTGACTGAAGATAGAGCAATGACAACTTGATTCTTTCTCGACCAACATATAGGCCCAGAACCAAGACTGAGTGAGTAACCAGATGTGGAATTACGATCAATGCTATCGCCAACCCAGTCAGAATCAGTAAACCCGATGAGATCTAATGTAGAGTCTGTTGCATAATGAATCCCAAAGGTGATGGTGTCCTATACGTATTGAAGGATACAATTTGCAGCCTTCCAATGTAGCTCATGTAGCTCCTGCATGAACCTGGAAAATGCGCCAACTGCATATGAGAGGTCTGGTCTGGAGTGTGTGAGATACAACAAGATTCCCACTAGCTGTTTGTACAGTGTGCTATCAACCAGTGGAGTCTCCCCGCCATCCTCAAGTTTGACTCCTGATAGGAAAGGAGTCAAAGCAAACATGCAGTTTGTCATGTGAAATCTCCCAAGAAGATCTTGTGCATACTTGGCCTGAGATAGTTTGATGCTTGATGCATCCTAAATGATCTTGAGTCCAAGTAAGAAGTGTAGCGGACCCATGTCCATCATCAAAAACTTGTCGTGTAGAATCCTCTTGACTGCAATAATTGTTGAAGTCAAGCAAGCAGTGATCAACAAATCATCAACGTACAGAACTAAGAGTAGAATTGAATCATCCATCCTGATCATGTAGACATTCGAGTTTGATTTACAATGTACAAAGTTCCGTGACAACAGGTAGGAGTCCATCTTGGCATACCATGCCCTCGGAGCCTGCTTGAGGCCATAAAGGGACTTCTTTAGTCAACAAACCAAAGATGAGTCCTGCATAAATCCATGGGGATTCTCCATGTAGATCTCTTAAGAGAGATCACTGTGAAGAAATACATTCTTCACATCCATTTGATGGAATTTCGATCCCTTGGCTACCGTAATGGCATGTGCCAATCGTATGGAATCCATCTTCGTTATTGGACCAAAGGTCTCATCATAGTCAATACCATGAACCCGCTGAAATACTTTGGCAAGAAACATGGCTTTGTATCTTCTAATTTGTCCATCTGTTGTTCTCTTGGTCCTGTAGACCCATCTGCATATGACAAGTTTCCTTCTAGAAGGAAGGGGAACTAGATCCCAAGTCTGTTTCTCGAGGAGGGAGTTGTACTCCTCCTACATGGCGGATTTCCAAAAGGGATTTCTAGCAGCCTCACCATAAGACTGTGGATCTGAAGACCGAACCAAGAAAATATGATTGGAGGGAAATGGTTTAGTGGCATTGAGTGCAACATGAGGCTCCTCAAAATCAGATCGAGTCCTCCTAGTATCGGCTGGATCACCAATAAGATCCCCTGCATCCTGAAGAGTAGTATGTGCCCACTTGGGCCTTTGCTTTGGATCTGCAACTACATCTAGACGCTCTGACTCTGTATCTGACTATACTGACTCTGAATCTTAATTTTCTGAGTCCTCTAAATCAAAACTCTCATATGAAGAAGAGCTGGCATGTGCATGCTCATCATCTCAGACTAGTGGAAGAATGAAGGTGTCTACATGCGGCTTTTGAGGTACATGCGAGACACTTTCCTCGAATTGGACACTACGCTCAATGATGAGCTGGTCTAAGGAAAGATCTATAATCATGTATCCCTTCACACCGTCGGGGTATCCAACAAAAATTCACTCAGTGCTCTATGGATCAAGTGCCTTCCTCTTTTTAGAGGGAATCTAGGCCCATGCACGTGAATCAAAAATATGAAAATGGGTCACTTCCGGTTTGAAGTTGCTCCAAGCCTTGTAGGGGGTCTTATCCTTGAAAGATATATGGGGAGATCTGTTTTGGATGTATGTTTCACAATTAAGTGCTTCGGCCCATAGTCTCTGTGGTAGTGAATTTTCATGCAACATGCAAGATGCCATCTCCTTTAGAGATCTGTTTTTCCGCTCAACAACTTCATTTTGCTGCAGAGTATAGGGAAACATGTGTTGCAATTGAATCCCTACCTCATGGAAAATATTATGGATCTCATGATCTACATACTCTCCCCCGTTATCAGTTTGGAGGACTATAATCTTTTTTCCAGATCGTGTTTCAACCAAGGCTTTGAAAACTTTGAGGTGTTGAAAGACCTCATATGTTTTCCTGAGAAAGTAGATCCATGTAAAACGTGAGAAATCATCAACAAAAATGATAACAAACCTCTCTTTGCTGATCGATGCATGTGGAAAAGGACCCATGAGTTCACTGTGGATCATATCTAAAGGTGCGGAAGCTCGTTGAGACTTTCCTTTGTCGAATTTCTCTTGAGGGTTTTTTCTAAGAACACGTCCCTCACATACTCCCTTGGAGAAATGGATGTCTAGTAGACCATCAACCAATATGTGCTTGCTAAGTTGTTGCATGTATCTGAAATTCAAATGTACAAACCTTTCGTGCCATATCCTACTACTTTCATCAGCATGAGTAAGCAGTAAAGCAGAATTAGGTTCAATGAATTCAGAAAAAGTATACAATCTAGACTGATGATTTACCTCACCGGTAGAAACCCTAGAGTTGGTTTGCATGTCATAGATGTCCACAGAATTTGGTGTGAATATGAATTTATTTCCAGTGCCGAAATTTTTCATCTGATACACGGAGAGAAGGTTGATGAAAATTTTGGGAACGTGCAACACATTCTCGAACCTTCCATTGGTGAGTTCAATCCTTCCTTTGTCGGTGACTTTGACATAAGAGTTGTCCCCCATCATGATATGAGTAATTTTTCATGCATCCAATGAAGAATATACTTCTTTTGATGCAGCCATGTGATGTGATGCTCCTGAATCTATGATCCAAGCATCGGGAGAGGAGTTGATGGCAATCAAGGCATGGCTACAATTTCCTTTCTTGGGATTCAGATCTTCTGGCTTCTTCTTCTTGGCACCCTTGAGGATGCGATCTCCAAGATTGATTTGATGAAGTATTTGAGACATCATATCTATTTTTTTTTGCATGCATGTGGATTCTGAATGGAATCCTTTGTGACATCACGTGCATTTCTCCCATTTTCTTCCCTTTTCCCCTTGGGATCCGGAGGCATCAGTGAAGGGTTTTATGTACCCTTCCTTATTCGAATGTGCATGAGATTTATGTTTATATTTCTCATATTTGTGGCTTCCATCATTCATAGTGAGTTCATGCGCCCTTGGGCCTTTGATTGTGCCCATGTTCATGAGCTTGGTTTTCTCTTGTCTCAGGGATTTGATAAATTCCTCAAGAGAAGGAATCTTCTAGGTGGCTCCGGAGGTGAATTTGACATAATGGAATGTGGATATGAATACACAAAATTTAGGACCAAGCTTGGAGAGAATGGTGAGAACCATTTTTTTCTCCTCCTTTGATTTATCAACCCCACAAGCTTTGAGTTGCGACAGTAAATCCTTGAATTTTGTAAAGAAATCTTGGATATTGTCGAAGCTTTTTGGATCCAATGTGAGCAGATACACCTCCAGCATGTGTCCCCTCATCTCATCCTATTTTACAAATATCCCTTCCAATGTGGTCCAGGAATCATTGAGAGTGTTACAGGAAAATATGTGAAAAAGGAGATCGGGAGAAATAAGACTGCAAATTGTTTCGAGTGCCTCATCCATGCGATTTAAGTACTTGGATTTTTCTATGGCTGATGTCAGTTATGTATATGTATTCAAGGTTAATATATACAACCCTATGGTTTGGGGATGTATGACTATTTTTTCCTTCCATGCAAAGTAGTTGTAAGGTGTAAGAATGAATTCTTTTTGGAAATCCATCTTTCCGTTGTCTTCAATATTTTGTACCTGCAAAACATTTTGGTGTAGCTTTTTCTTAGCAGTCCGTTGGCTATGATACCATGTAAATGTGTTGAACCTGCATAGAATATATCTAGCTAAATAATAATACACACATTTGCAGAGAGAATTTGAGAAAGAAAAAGAAGGAGAGAAAGAATGAAAGAATTCTCATTAACCGTTGTGAATAATGAATAATTTACACATGATATACTATGTATAAATCAATGAGTGTGCACTGGAGGAGAACCGATGCACCATAGTGGTGGTCAAGAGTGATATGGACACACACCAACAGTTACGGGAGTGAACGTCCACCTAGTCTAGTCTCTCAGGCAGTTACGTGAGTGAACTACCACCTAGTTGAGTTAACTAGTCAACTAGTCCTCAGTTAACTGAATAAACAGAGAGTAGTTAGGAGCTAACTCAGGGAATCAAGAGTAATGGGCTAGTTTGGTGATGATCCCAAGGAAATTTCACATTATCTGGTGATGATCCCAATGTTGCATGGTGAAAAAACCAATGCAACATCTAAACTCAACTCAACTAGTCAAACTGAAGTCATGTCAATTGAAAGAGAATATTCTCCAGGTGGAATATTCTCCCCTAAAATATAGGAGACTGGATAATGACTAATTATGACTAATAAACAAGAAAAAACCTTAGGAAAAAGAAATCCTAGGTGTGTGTGAAGTAAATCCAACAGCATGTGCATTTCTCCCCTTTTCTTCCCTTTCCACCTTTGGATCCAAAGGCATTGGTGAAGGGTTTTGAGTACCCTTACTTCTTCGGATTTGCATGTTCTTTCCTTTTGTCTTTATATTTAGATTTCTGATATTGATGACCGCTTCCATATTGCACAGTAAGTGCATGCACCTTCGAGCCATTGATTTTTTCCATGTTGATGAGCTTGGTTTGCTCTTGTGTCATGGATTCGATAAATTCCTATAGAGAAGGCATATTCGAGGTGGCTCCAAAGGCGATTTTGACTGAATGGAATGTGGATACGAACACTGAGAATTCAAGACCAAGTTTGGAGGGAATGGTGAGAACCATGTGTTTCTCCTCCTTATATTTATCAATCCTGCAAGCCTTGCGTTGTGACAATAAATCCTTAAATTTTGTAAAGAAATATTGGAGATTGTCGAAGCTTTTTGGATCCAATGTGAGAAATTCCACCTCGAGCATGTGTCCCCTCATCTCATATTGTTTTACAAAGAGCCCTTCCATGGTGGTCCAGGATTCATTAGGGGTTTTACAGGAATATATGTGAAAAAGGAGATTGGGAGAAATGAGACTGCAAATTGTTCTGAAAGATTCATCCAATAAAAAAGGAAAAACCTTAGGAAAAAGAAATCCTAGGTATGTGTGAAGTAACTCAAACAATATCTTACAATCATTCTCGTAACCAACCAAAACTATATTCTTTAACATTCTCAGACAACCACCCTCGACCTAGACCTCCTAGGTACTTATTTATACTTATTTTTGGCTTATCATCCATTACAATCTCTTACAAAAAACCTAACCCTAATGTGGTTAGGTTTTCCTACACACACACCTTGCATGCTTTCTTCTCACATGCTACTTTTCCTATTTTTCCAATGCCACTTTTTCTTTATTTCTGGTGCACTCCCTTGTTTTACGGTGCTGCTTTAATTCATTCAAAACTTCTTCGATTTCTCCCAAAATTGGCCTACACCAACATGGAGGATGCTCAAGAATATTCTAGAAGCCTCTAGAAGGTCATCAAGAAGCTTGACCAGTCAAAGTGGTTGAAAAAAGATTAATTATTTGTTGAAAGATTAATTGTTTCAAGGATTAATTAATTATCAAAAAAGATTAATTAATTATTTCAAGAATAATTAATTATTGCAGCGATAATTAATTATGGCAGGGATAATTAATTATTGCAGGGATAATAAATTATGGCAAGGATAATTAAGTATTGCATGGATAATTAATTATTGCATGCCATTATCAAAAACAAAGAGTCCAAGTTTAGATGTTGGAATATTGGTTTTCATTGATGTCAACTCTTAAACAAAGTTGCATGTCAAAGTAAAGTGTAGTAAACAAAAGATAACATGTTGCATGTGAGTTGCATGGAAATTGCATGTTATTAAGAAATTTATCTTTAAAAAAAAGAGAAGAGACCATTGCAAATCACTTATGTTTATTCACTTATGAGAATACAGGTTGGAGGCAGAGAAGTCCAGGTGAAGCAAAGAAGGCCGAAAATCGAAGGGAGGATGAAGTTTTTCTAAGGTATGTTATTTACAGGTCATCTTACCATTTTCACTATAAGTTTTTTTCTAGAATGATTCAGATAGAAAACATTGGAGAATATTGAGAAAACATATCAATGTATCTGTGGTAGAAATTTCATCTTTTGGGTAGTTGTACTTTTGGATATACACTCTATGGAAGATAGGAATTTTGACTAGTCCTGAAACTAGTTTTAAACATGTGTTCCAGGTGAAAAAGTCATAACTTATTCATAGAGAATAAAAATGATGTGAGAACAATTTCAATGGAAATATTATAGGTCGTGCACATGGCATGTCGTATAAGTTTTCTCTCTAGAATATTCTAGAATTCAACAAGGTATGCCATTTTCTCTATAACTCCTTTTTCAAGAATGATTCAAGGAGTGAAACTCAGAGTGATTTCAAAATACATACAAAAGAAGGTTTATCACACATTTATAACTTGTATTCATTATAGGTAAATATTTATTCTTGTTTAAATTTAGGGTTTGTGACTAATCCAAAACTAGTCCCATGAGACCGAGGTAAAGGTTGATGAAGATGTTATTCTCTTGTTGTTGAAGTTGAGGAAGGTATGCAGGTATGTGATCACATACACTAGGTCTGATACAAGATCAAAGGTTGTTGTGATAGGTTGACAATGATAGGTTGTGATGACAAGTTGACAGTGATAGGTTTTGGTGACAGATTGATAGTGACAAGTTGTGGTGATAGGTTGATGATGACATTAATGGTATATCATTCCAGTGATAGGGACAATGATAGGTTGTGATGACAAGTTGACAGTGATAGGTTTTGGTGACATATTGATAGTGACAAGTTGTGGTGACAGGTTGACGATGACATTGATGGTATATCATTCCATTGACAAGGACAATGATAAGTTGATGTAGTAGTGGAAGATTGGTCTACATCTATATTTTAGGGAGGTTAGACGAGGTAAGGAAAGGGGGTTGTAGCTTCCTTCCGGTTGGAGTAAAAAAATTAGGGAGTTGGAGATTCCTTCAGGTTGCATCCTATAAATAGGGGGTTGGATCCTCCTTCCAATTGTAGCTAGAGAAATAGGAAGTTGGTGCTTCCAATGAATGTAATATTTTATAAATAAGAAAATAATTCCATGGTTTTATCCTGCATTGGGTTTCCATGTAAAATTCTGGTGTATTGTGTTTATGTGATGTCTATGCATTGAATTATGATGTTTTGAATGCTCATCATATTATTGGAGGTTTTATATTTTGATTAGAAGTACTAATTATGCTCATACTGATTCACCCCCCCTCTCAGTATTCCAACATAGGTAATGTGGCCTATTTCTTATAAGTTCTCTAATATTAATTTATTCTACTCTTTCATGAGCCCAAGCAGGCTGAGTTTCACAACCTTCTTTGATACCAATCTGTAACACACCCAACCCCCTAAGTATCTTTTAAGGGAACAGAGTATTAAAATTTAGTTTCCCTTAACCAAAACAAAACTTCCTTTTAATGAAACCATTGTCTTTTTCTCATCAAGAGCAAGTTACCAATGACTTTAATTTTTCTCAAAACTGAGCTCTGGAAAGTTATGGCTTCTCAAAGTTATGGCCACCTCACTGCCATATACCATCCACGTGGCACTTTATCACACATGTCCTCCTACATGGTACTGACGTGTATTTCCTGGTACACACACCATACTTCGTGGCACAAATGTGTCACACCTCGGCCAATGTTTATCAAAATTTTTTTATCTCCTTCCATAGCTATCAGGATCCACCCATAGGAGTGTTCCCATGATGATTTAATCTACACCTTCTGACTATCGAGGCCAAAGGAATCCCTCCTTCGATAGGCCAGACGGTTCAAAGGACTTGGCGATAAATGACTAGGATTTCTTCGGATCTCTTTGGATATGCCTCATACTCTTGACACACAAATTTATCATTGTAGGAAACATGGAACTATTTCCACCAGACATGTGGAATTCATATTTGCTACATAATTTCACCTACAGGTGTTAAATCACCATGCCACTTGGAACCTTCTATGTTCTACATGTTGTACTACCTACACCGTGACACATGGCATCACCCTTGTTGTCCCCTATGCCTTGACTAAATACCGACAGTCTATATAATCCGTGGATCCCTTGGTCTAGGCAGATCGATGGTCTAGATTCCCTTTCAGAGAATTCCCATCGAAGTGTATCACCATGATCCACTTCGAAAGGCCCTTGCGTTGGAGGGTCAGGATCTCCCCTCAGAGATCCTCCGACCCTTGAAAAATCAATGTCCAGGGTTTCATATCGAATCTCCTCCATTGGAGTGTATCTCTGAGATTCATTCTGAAAAGCTCCATCTGATGGATGAACAGGATTTTCCTTTGGAGCTCCTCTAATCCCGATGGATCAACGGTCACGAATAGGGAAAGTACATAAGTTTTCCTAGTACTCTTCTCGTACGAACCTTAATATCAAGCCGCTCCTAGGGAGAGACCTATCACCCCCAAGACACACTGGCGAGAAACGTGGCACACACATCAAGTTGCAAAGATTCTCTCACCGAGACAAAGGACCATGACACATGGCGTGAACATCGCTTGACACTTGGACTTAACATGGTGTACACATTGTCACAGATGCACTTGGCTTATCCATTCATGTGATGCCACCTGTCTTGCTCATGCCATGCTAGCCACTAGGTTAGCACCTCCATGATCCTGATGCCACTTCCCTTGTCATAAATCATCAAAGGTAGTAGTAGGGTCCGTGGAAAATCAACGGTTGATACTCATCATGTTAATTCCCTAATCAATGGTCCAAATTCAAGTTTCACAATGCTTCTTCATAGTCAAGTGTTTCCTAGTATTAATGACCACTATGATCGGCCTCCTCTGAAGGATGAATGAGATTTCTCTATATCATTGATCTGATGGTTCAGGTTCAATGAAACATGTCCCAAGGTACGATCCGGTAGGGGATTCCCCTTGGTCCTTCCTTCAATCATGGGTTGACACTTGTTCCTTATAGACACGCTGGAAACCATAGTCAACACGACATGTCACGCATATGCCCCCTATTCTCTTAGTCTCATTTAATTGAGACCCACGGTAATCTACGACGAATATTAATCATGGATTATCCCTTGATGGATGACCCAGATCATCCCTCACACTTCCCCTTTAAGAATGCCTCCACCTCAACATCTAGGGTTACTCCGACCAGGGGACTCTGAAAACACTCCCCTTACGATCTACGACTAATATCTAATCACCATGTTGAATCCAACAACCATGGTGGAACTAGGTCTTGTATGCCCTTGGTCTCCATCTATATCCACCATGACGGATCTAACGGTCTAAAATCTTCCATAGATACCCTCTGATGGATCAGTGGTCCTCATTGATTCGGAGTACACCCTCTCCAGGAATCACAACCTACTTTCATGGAGGGTCATGATCTATCCATTCTGCCAAATCGACGATTGATATTAAGTCTCACCCTTTATCAAATAAATGGCCCATATCTAACTACCTCCCCAAAGAAACAATTATGATCCTCCGAGGTGATTTAGGGTTTCCCCCTGGATTAACAGTCCACTCAAGGACTTATCCACTTTCATGAAGTCTTTCTCTGAGTCCTTTACAAGACTTGTCGAGTCTTAGGGACCTCACACTTGTCCAAGGAAATCCATGGTTTTCCTAGGGTCTCTCTGTATCACCCCATTTTCCGAAAGACTTATTAATTTTAGGCATCCCAACCCTGTGATGAACATGTACACACACATGTATATATATTTATATATATGTATGTATGTATATACAACAATACGTACAATAAGAAGGGACGTATTTCCACTCAAGTTATATTAAATATTTAGGTTATGCACATGCACAATGACTATATAAGTTCATATCCTTCTCATATTTACCAATCACACAAGCGTTTCCACAGACATATACTTGCAGTTATTTTACAAAATATAGAGAGTACCTACAATTAGGAATACAAGACTTTTCATGCATATATATATATATATATATATATTCTCTGTGATTACATGACATCTCAAGAATACACAATTACGCTCACAGGTCGAGTGTTCATATCCAAAAGTGTCATGTTGTTCATTCAACCATACATGCATTTAAAATAATACACATAAATAAAAGAGTTACTTATCTACATAATTTGAGATATGTTGGCTACTATTGAAGGGTGTGTTGCTCTCCACCCAACCGTAGGCAAGGATGCGCTTTGAATTTCCAAAGCTAGCCACCCCCGAGCCAGGGTACGATGCCACAAGAGGATTTTTCGTGTTCTGCAAGGTTTTTTGGGAGCTTCTGCTACCTCTGTATTTTATCTTTTTTCCAATCCAGAGTGTTCTCTAAGCTCTTTGTCTCCAACGCGCAGGCCTCTTTCCATAATTGTGTGTTTCCCTTATGTTTGTCCTCCTCCTCTTTTCATGTAGTCTTCTCCAATACCTTGTGGGTCATGTCATAAGCTTCGTGACAGTAATATTCCCATTCTTCCTTAATTCTCAAGGAGACTACCCAGCGACCATCTTGAATGGTAATCAAGTTTCTGGGAAAAGGACAGTTCAAGCTCTACATTGTTTTTAATTTGGCAGGGCATTGCCTGGAAGGGTTATTTCAACCAGTGATTCCCTCCCTCTTGCACCATTCCTATCATGACATCATAACCCATGAAGGCTATCCATTAAGGAGTAGTTCAACATTTCCCTGTTGCATTAAAATCAATATGCACATTACAAAATTCATCAAAGCTCCAATGTTTTTCAATGGCCACATAACAAACTTGTTTAAAGTTTGGTCATGATATACTTATATTTACATACTGGGGGAAACATGGGTGTTACAGTAACTTACTCAATCTATGTTGATTATATTTTGTACAACCATACTACATAGTTTAGTGTAAACACATAGATTGTACTAGTTTTCATTGTGCCACTATGCTTCCGTCATATCGATTTTGTTGTTGGCTAGCTTGGGTCTATCCGATCTTACCATTGGGAGAACCACATGTATGAAAGTAGAGAGTCTCAGGTAAGGTCAGCGAGAGAGAGAAGTAAGTTGTACATATTCCCCTTTGAGTGAACCTTCCTTTTCTCAATTGCATGCCACCTCTAGAAAACTTGGTGGAAGAGAGGGATCGATATGAATTAAACTCTTACTTAATATACATTCTCATTCCATCTTCATTTCCATTTCCATTTCATGATCAACAGTAGAAATAGCTAGGTCAAAGGTAGCTAGAGTAGCTCCTTTACTTGTTTCATATTCAATAATAACAAAGCCATAGATAATACTCGAGACTCTGCCACAAATGGAACTGCTAAAGCATAGCATAAACCTGAATTTCTTACCAACTAGTTTGTGATAATGGTATGAGATAATGGAGTAGAGATGCTCTTTGTGATAATGCTCATGACCAATAAAGAAACACCACCACATGAAGCTAATGCCACAATTGCAAAGGCCATGACAATGGCACTTAAAACTATGTAGAGTGATAATGGTATGAGATAATGGAGTGGAGATGCTCTTTGTGATAATGCTCATGACCAATAAAGAAACACCACCACATGAAGCTAATGCCACAATTGCAAAGGCCATGACAATGGCACTTAAAACTATGTAGAAAGAAGTCAATACTAAATAAACTACATATTTCTTGATAAGTGTATGTGGTCACTAATGAATTTTAAATTTTGTAAATTAATTTTAATTCTTAAAAATATATACTATACACGAGAAAGAATTATATCACATCCAATATTTCCATCGAACAAAAAACTAATATATCAAAATTTAAAAATTAATTTTATATATTTAGAAAATTATATATA
>ML779363.1:68734-83217 GCA_009831015.1 Picea engelmannii
TCAATGCCATTTGACCTCTTGCTGCCTAATATGTTCCATAATAGGCCACGACTAATAAACTAAAAAATAGTATTGCCAATCAAGTTTTGAAATCTTAGATTAAATCCACATCTCAATAGCGTGGGTTGTTTGATTTGATTAGGATATAATGAAAACATGTTGTACATGCAATTCACATTTAAAGTGGTTCATAATATAATTATCAAAGTTAGGTTAAATGTGAACGTTTATACTGATAACATATTTCTGAGTATAAAAAAATCCATAATACTTAGAGTTATGAATTTAGTTTTTTGTTAATATAATTTTAAGATTTTAATAAGCAATAATATCATCATCGTATATTCAAAATTTAATAAAATATAATGAAAACATGTTATACATTTAATTCACAATTAAAATAGTCCATAACCTAACTATCCGTATATTCAAAATTTAATAAAATATAATGAAAACATGTTATACATTTAATTCACAATTAAAATAGTCCATAACCTAACTATCAAAGTTAGGGTTAATGTAAAAATTTATACTTATAACAAATTTCCGAATAAAAAAAAAAATTCATAATACTTAAAGTTATCAATTTAATTTTGTTGAAATAATTTTAAGATTTTAATAAACAATAATATCATGGTGGGTATATATGAATTTAATAGAATTAAGTGGTATATTATTTATTGTGGCATACTATTTATAATTGAAAAATATCTTATGAAAAATATCTTAAATTGATTTCCATTGCTAGAGAAATGTTCATACATTATTGCTTGCCATTACTCTCAATTGAAAAAGGAACAAATTTCATTCTTACTCATGGGTGCTTGGTCAAAGGTAAGATGAGACTTCAAATTTAGAACATAATCAAAGTTATTAAACAAAATTTAAATACAATTTAAATTTTATTTGAATCATATCATGGTGCATATATATGAATTTAATAGAATTAAGTGGCATATTATTTGTTGTGGCATACTATTTATAATTGAAAAATATCTTATAAAAAATATCTTAAATTGATTTCCATTGCTAGAGAAATACCCATAAGTTATTGCTTGCCACTACTCTCAATTGAAAAAGGAACAAATTTCATTCTTACTCATGGGTGATTGGTCAAAGGTAGGATGAGACTTCAAATTTAGAACACAAACAAAGTATTAAACAAAATTTAAATACAATTTAAATTTTATTTGAATCATATCATGGTGCGTATATATGAATTTAATAGAATTAAGTGGCATATTATTTATTGTGGCATACTATTTATAATTGAAAAATATCTTATGAAAAATATCTTATATTGATTTCCATTGCTAGAGAAATACTCATACGTTATTGCTTGCCACTGCTCTCAATTGAAAAAGGAACAAATTTCATTCTTACTCATGGGTGCTTGGTCAAAGGTAGGACGAGACTTCAAATTTAGAACACAACCAAAGTTATTAAACAAAATTTAAATACAATTTAGATTTTATTTGAATCATATCATGGTGTGTATATATGAATTTAATAGAATTAAGTGGCATATTATTTATTGTGGCATACTATTTATAATTGAAAAATATCTTATGAAAATTATCTTAAATTGATATCCATTGCTAGAGAAATACCCATACGTTATTGCTTGCCACTACTCTCAATTGAAAAAGGAACAAATTTCATTCTTACTCATGGGTGCTTGGTCAAAGGTAGGATGGGACTTCAAATTTAGAACACAACCAAAGTTATTAAACAAAATTTAAATACAATTTAAATTTTATTTGAATCATATCATGGTGCGTATATATGAATTTAATAGAATTAAGTGGTATATTATTTATTGTGGCATACTATTTATAATTGAAAAATATCTTATGAAAAATATCTTAAATTGATTTCCATTGCTAGAGAAATACCCATACGTTATTGCTTGCCACTACTCTCAATTGAAAAAGGAACAAATTTGATTCTTACTCATGGGTGCTTGGTCAAAGGTAGGATGGGACTTCAAATTTAGAACACAACCAAAGTTATTAAAAAAAAATTAAATACAATTTAAATTTTATTTGAATCATATCATGGTGCGTATATATGAATTTAATAGAATTAAGTGGCATATTATTTATCGTGGCATACTATTTATAATTGAAAAATATCTTAAATTGATTTCCATTGCTAGAGAAATACCCATACGTTATTGCTTGTCACTACTCTCAATTGAAAAAGGAACAAACCTCATTCTTACTCATAGGTTCTTGGTCAAAGGTAGGATGGGAGTTCAAATTTAGAACACAACCAAAGTTATTAAACAAAATTTAAATACAATTTAAATTTTATTTGAATCATATCATGGTGCGTATATATGAATTTAATAGAATTAAGTGGCATATTATTTATTGTGGAATACTATTTATAATTGAAAAATATCTTAAATTGATTTCCATTGCTAGAGAAATACCCATACGTTATTGCTTGCCACTACTCTCAATTGAAAAAGGAACAAATTTCATTCTTACTCATGGGTGTTTGGTCAAAGGTAGGATGGGACTTCAAATTTAGAACACAACCAAAGTTATTAAACAAAATTTAAATACAATTTAAATTTTATTTGAATCATTCCAAAGTTATTCAAAGCCGTCATTATGAATTCTTCACCCATGGGTGGCATGAAACTAGGATGGAAGCCATGTGTTTCTAATGAATCTAAGTTTCTATCGTCTTAGATTTTTGCCAAAGACTTTGTGGCCTTCCACGTGGTGCATGAATGGCTTCTTATTCAACCTTATCCAAAAACCAACCATGGTGTTCATTAATTCTCGTCAATCTTATCCAAACCTAGCCAATCTACCACACTAATTGTAACTTCAATTGGAAGGACATATATTTATTTAACCTTTTCATTATAAAAAATATATGGCTTTAAAGAGTGTGAAGGGTTTTACTTTTTTTTGAGTTTAATAGTAATTGATGTAAGTATGAATGTTAGTGTAAATTGGGTTTAACTCAGGTGGTTAGAAGAAGTGATTGTTATCTTTTTCACTCAAGTTTAATTCTTGTAAATGCCATATTGAGCTCATAATTGGTGTAATGATGTAACATCCTGCTCTGGCGCACTGAGAGAACTTATTCTTACAGGACACGTGCTCGCAAGTGATCCAAATTATTATGCTATTAAAACATTTGATTTTGATTATAAGGCATTATGGGTTGATGACATGTTGTTTTACCGCTTTGACATAGACAGGTGGTATTGACTCGGTTTTATTGAGTGTGTAGGATTATGGACCTCAAGGATGCAGAGACATCGATGGAACCCCTTGGAATCTGGATCGATTCGGGGAGTGTACCATTGGGGTTTGATTGTTTTACTGTGATATTAGTACATCTGATTAGATGATATGATATGGACATGTTCTGACATGATTTGTTGATGATGCAGGCTGACGATAGCTTGCCGACCAGACTCACATGTGGAGTAAAGGGGTCATGCACGACTACCAGAGATGTTGAGGGAGAGGTGTGGACAGCAGCCCTGCCACAACCTACTAGCACTTCCATCGTGGCTCGAACTGTAGGTTAACGTTTACCTAGTTCGAGAGGACCCACGATGCCGTGAGGGAAGACTGCGACAATCATTCATGATGATTCTAAGCGGCATGCAATAAGGCGGGGGCCTTATTCCTTAGAGGCCTTTAGTCTCCCACAAGTTCACTTGGCGGAGTGTTGACTCTAGGGGTTATTGATGTCTACCAAGTTAGTCAAGAGGCGAGTGGCAACCTTGGAGCACATAGTGCGTCCTGAAGGGCACGTCGCGCAAAGGAAACATAGTGAGGCAAGTGACACCCTTGGAGCATGTAGTGCGTCCTGAAGGGCACATCGTGCAAGGGTATAGATGAGGCGAGTGACACCCTTGGAGCACCTAGTGCGTCCTGAAGGGCACATCACGTTGTTGATGATAGAGGGATGAAACTAGATGGCCCTAAGACAAATAACATGTTAAGTAATTTTAAAACAATTTGCCTAATTAAATGTTGCCCAGTACAAAATTTAAGGCCTAAGTCTAAATTATGCTAGTGGTAAAATTTTGTCTTCTATATAAAAAAAATAGTAATCAATATAATAAAAATAAAAACAACTTAACAAAATATTATGATCTTCGTTAAATCTTGTAACATGAAGGGAGTAAGAAATTTAATTTATTCATAAAAAAGGGTAAAATTATGTTAGATTAAAATTAAAAAGGGAATTAATTGTTTTATTACCTTAACAAATTAAAGTATACTAATTAAATAAGAAAAGGGAAAAACGGTTAATTTTCACACCTTCCTTTTTGAGTTCTAAGTAAAAGGGGAAAGAGGGAAAAAAAAAAGGAAACTAGGGAAAAGAGGTAACATAAAAAAGGAAAAAGGGGAACTAAGGGAAAAAGCAGAAAGTCAACTTAGGAAAGAATCTACCATTTAAGAGCTTCTAATTTTAAACTGAATTAGCAATTTAATAATATGGAAAGCCTTTAAAACCTGTAAGAGAATTTGGGGACACCTAGGAGTGATTCTAGGAGTAACTCTAGGTGGGTGAGGGAAATAAAGATAATTACTTAATTAAAGAAATTAATTTATGGAGGATTCTAGGGGATGGGGGACACTTGTACGAAGAGGAACTTTTAGGAATTTATTTTTAAAAAAACCTTAATTAAATGAGATTTTAGGAAAGAAAGGAAGTTTGAAACTCTATAAAATGAAGGAAGGAGAATGATGAAAGATCATCTTCTGTTTGCGTAACGTTATGCTGCAGAAATATCTACTTGACTGATTTACTTGTGGGAGTTGGGATACCCAGCTCGGAGAGGAGTGGTAGCTCGGCCTTGCGAGGCAAGCTGGGAGCTAGATGAAACCTATGGATAGTGTGTGTGGCCCCTTTGTGGCTCGGGGGGCTAAGGGGGAAGAAGAGTACCCCTAGTATTGGCTGGGAGGTACCAGTGAAGTCTCGTTAGTCGGCAAGCGGGAGTTGCACGGAGCGAGCGAACGACACTTGGAGTGGGCGATCAGACAATGGTATGCTCTCATCACTTTGTTTGGTAGATTGTATTAGGACTTATGCTTGGATCTGCTTATTTATTGGAAAAGTAAATTGATGTCTTTTTAAGTTGATGACATAACTCTTCTTAGCCTAGCTCGTTTGTTGTCGTCTCCTATGGCCTTCTTTTCCCACATGTCTTGACCACCTGGCTACGATTGATTATGTCCTTAAGGGTTGTTCACCTTTCATCCTTAGCTCCTTAGTCCTCGCCTGAGTAGTCGGTCAGGAGCCTGATCTACAGTTGTCGCCTTAGCGTTAAAAGACCTATGGATCTCAATGCCCTGATTTTTTGTGCGAGGATGATGAGCGTAGGACATTCCTGTCAACCATCTACCACTGTCGTTTACCCCTATTGTTTGAGGGCCCTTGTATCTTGTTATGTGGAGTAAATCCGCCTTTGTTATCATTCCTATTTTCCCTATTTTTTAACTCTGCATTTTTGGGTGTACTCCTTGCCGGTATATTGCTTGCGGTTTTTATATAATGAAGTCGTTCCATCTCTGGATGTAATGCTCTGGCAGTTTGCCACTTTTAAGACATAAACCATAGCTTGAGTACCTGGTGAATTTGGCCAATTTCTGCATTTCGTTTTGTTTATTTTTATTTTATTTACACTTGCTGAGACCGCCCTTGTTGTTGGATAAGCCTGCGTTTTTGCCCATGTATTACCTGGCGATTTTGCCCATTTTCCCGAGCTGCGATTGGTCATTCCTTGGATCGAAATCGTTGCTTGACCTCAGTGATCTACCTAAAAATCCTTGTGATTGGGCCACAATCCTGCCACATTCCTTTGCCTTCTTCACTATGAAGACGACATCCTTTCCCACATAATTTTTTCCAGTCCATTAACTTATTTGTGCTCCTCGACTGTGTAGAACTGCGATTAGATACCCCCAACTAGTGTGAGTATTGTACCTCAGAATTATTTAATGGCCTGCGATTGCATTTCCTGGCAATTGCAATTTGGTGTAATGACATTTGTGAAATTATTTAATGGCCTGCAATTGCATTTCCTGGCAATTGCAATTTGGGTGTAATGAAATTTGTGAAATTATTTAATGGCCTGCGATTGCATTTCCTGGCAATTGCAATTTGGGTGTAATGACATTTGTGAAATTATTTAATGGCATGCGATTGCATTTCCTGGCAATTGCAATTTGGGTGTAATGACATGTGTGAAATTATTTAATGGCATGCGATTACATTTCCTGGCAATTGCAATTTGGTGTAATGACATTGTGAACTTATTTAATGGCCTGCGATTGCAATTCCTGGCAATTGCGATTTGGTGTAATGACATTTGTGAACTTATTTAATGGCCATGCGATTGTGTCAGCTAGCAGGAGACTGCAAATCTATTTAATGACAACAAATTACATTTATTTTGTAGCATTGAATTTTTACACTCTTCTATGTCCAACGTGCCTTTGAAAATCTTTAGAGAATGATACCATGCTGGGGTAGACTGCTGAACTTGGAAAACGCATGAATTTTCATCCTTCTTGACAATATAAGATTTTGACATTGACAGTGTGTAGATCGAAATGAGTGCTAAAAATATGAGGATTCCTGAGCCTGACGTTGAAATCGAACTGGCGATTAATGTATTGTATTGTAAGTAATGTATTTTATTTTATTTACATGTATCTCTACCTAGTGATAGACCTTTATTCATATATGTCTATTAAGTTGGTCATGTCGACGTAATATGGGTTTTCCAGAATCATTCGTTGAGGTGAGAGTATTCCATTAAGTAGAGGCTGCCACGTTTTTTCTTACATGTTTAAATGTGATTTTGCATCCCATCCTTTAAAAAGATGTTCCCACGTTCTTGAAGTTGTTCCGCCTGATAGGTTACATTCAAATTCAATTTACTACAAGGCTCAAATGGATTAGATTTTTGAACTGTATTTAAAACATTTATTACGCCATTACAGTGAAAGCCCTGCCTTTTTAAATTATAGTTTTATTCATTTATTGCTTAATTAATTAAATTTGTTTAATTAAATTTGTTAAATTATGAGAAGACCAGTTATAATTTAACACGAAGTCCACTTGCTGACTGCGACTCTATCCTTAAATGACAGCTCCAACCTCTAGCTTTGCCTGCAAATCCACCTGCTTTGTAACTCCTTTGCTCAAGCCACACCCCTTCAGTGATATTAAGAAAAATGATTATTTAATAAAGTTTTTATACTTAATACAAGGAAATATTTATTTAATAAAATTTTTATACTTAAACGTAAAGCATATGGGTTTTAGAAATCCAAATGGATATGGAAAGACAATGAATGTTTTTTTATTATTACACTTGAAAAACAAAATTACACATTATATTTCATCTAAGTTTTACGTGAGTATAAAATATCGACATCATGTCCTCCCAATAGCTTTTTAGTTTAATAATGTTAAACGACTACCTATTATTAGATTAATAATTAAATAATGTAAAAGGGAATCATTTCATTGAGGTTAATGCATTATTAGATTAAAAATTAAATAATGTAAAAGGGAATCATTTCATTGAGGTTAATGCATTGGTTGATTGTTAAATGTATAAAAGGATTTGGAGACAAGCTCATACTATTAATTTCTTATTATTCGCATTCTTATATAAAAAAAAAAGAATTTATTAGAGGTGGTTAAATTGAGTTTTATATTTATAAAAAAATATTATAAATTATTAAAAGATTAGAATATTTTTGAAAAAAGAAAGAAACATGTTATCTAATCTCATAATGTTAAGCCTTGAGTTTAAGTTATGAATTTTAACAAGTTACGACAAAGACATAAATTTTTGTTTTGATGGTTCTAAAATATCATAAGGTTGAGAGTTGAGAGTTTTGAACAAATACATAGACATAACTAAAACTTGAGACTTCGAGGAATATGTACTAGACCAATTCTATGGACTTTGGAGTATGAAGAAGGACAATATTTCAAGTGGTATAAACTCGAAAAAAGAAAAGGATAAGGAGTTTAAGAAAATACAATTGAGTTTAGAATGAAGTACATCCAACTAGGTATCAACAAGTCTAATAGGAAGGTGATGATGAAGTACATCAATGAGTTGTTCAACCGTACCAAGAAGGAGGTGATTCTATTTGAGGTCAAGGTCCTTGATGAGGCATATAAGAAAACCATGTATATTGAAGGAAAATGAGTTAGGAAATTCATTGACAGAACGAGCTCTTTCAAAAAAGAGGGAAGAAATATCAAAGAGGGAAAAGCGAAAGAATAAATTTTTGAATGCCACATAGAAGAAGCACTAACAATGTGAACATTGCAAGAAGGATGGTAATAACAATGGTCATTTTGGAAATTGCATCCAAGGCTTATTCCCATGATCTAGAATGGAAATAAATTCTTGAAAGTTCAAAAAGTTGAAGGTGAACATATAGAAGAAGCATGAAATTCTAATGATAGATTTCCATTGATGGCTTAGTCGTGTTGCGATGTTGAGGATAATGTCATTATTACCTTCTTACACACAAAAAAAAAAAACAAATTTAGGGTGTTTTTACCAGTTGTAAAGCGTAGGAGTTGTACCATTGGGGGGCTGTTACATGTGGTATCAGAGCAGGTTCAACCCTACGATTATGGATCGCTAGGCTTTCCACTGCAGAAAACCCTTGAGTCTTAACCTAACTTTAGATAAAACTTTAACTCTCCCTTGTGATAAGAATGGTTAGATGACATCGTAGAGATTCACGGCGAAGTATCTTGGATGGAAACACGACATCCTCAGAAGTTTCATGCCCTCAGAGTCTGACCCCAAGGGGAGGAACAACTCCTTGGGCTGGATTCACTTGTTGTAAGGTATGATAATGGTCTGACAAGGCCCTTCCAGGTAATGTCAAAGGGCCTTAATTCACCATCGGTACTGAGAAGAGGCCAGGGCACCTATACCCTGAGGGTCCACAGCGCGCCCTAGCTAGTACCATTGGCATCCACCAAGAACTCGAGAGAGTTGAGTTATCGAGCCCATGAGTGTTGCGGACGACTGTGTCGTCAAGGCTTAGCTGTAGAGAAAGGCGTTGTGCTTCATGCTTCACGATTATGACCTCCAGCATGAAGGTCTGCATGGTGGTCTTTCGATGTAAGGGGAACACTCTTTTATGGTGGAAGACACTCCTACCACTTTTGAATGTGGTCATCGGTGACGTGTCTTAGGAACTGTTCGAGGGACGGTTCTAGGAGAGGTATCTTTCTAAGGAATTTGTTGAGCATCAACTCAACAAGTTTGATGCCTTATGACAGGGCAGTCGTACGGTGCCCGAGTATGAGGCCCATTTTTGGAGTTGTTTTGATATGCTCCACACCCTTACCAAGAAACTTAAGGTCAACAAGTTTGTGGTGACCTTAGCGTTAGGATTCAACTTCTACTTTGGGTATCAGGATTAGTGGACCGAAGAAATTATGTTGGAATGTGGAGAGCCACATTTCCAGCATGACTACCCAGTGAAGAGGGCTAGAGCATCTGGATCAGTCGGACCCACTACCGTGGGAGATATGGGCAAGGCCCATCAGATTCATGCAGCTGTGAATAACCGCCAGGAAGATCATCAGTCGACTGTGTTTGAGACGACAGGTACCATCGCTGACCAGACCCTTAGTATTTTGATAGATCCCGGTGCTACCGAGAGTTTCATTTCTGGTGCAGCGCTCAAAAGGATTAAGGTAAAGGCAGTCGAACATGATGAGTTTAGCTTCGTAGAGATGGACTTGGAAGCCAAACAAAAGGTTGGAGGAAATGTTACGGGCTGTATCCTTAACCTGGGAGAGTTTGTCACCAGGGCCAACCTGTACGTCACGACCTTAGGATCTTATGACGTCGTGATCGGTATGGATTGGTTGGAATCACATGAGGCGATACTCAACTGCAAGACGAAATAGTTGAGCTTGGTCGATGATGAGGGACAGAGACGTGTGATTGTAGGATGGGACCAAGGAGTTTCCCTAAGGTTCAACTCTTCCTTGCAGCTACGGAAGAGCATGCGCAAGGGGAGCAAGTTGTATGTGATCCTTGCGTTAAACGAGAAGGGGATTGCGGAAGGTCTAGAACACCTTCCAGTGGTGAGAGAGTTTGCAAACGTCTTTCCAGAGGATTTGCCTAGGATTCTGCCAGAGAGGGAATTGGAGTTTACCATAGACCTAAAACCGGGGATTGAACAGATAGCAAGATCGCCTTATTGGATGTCAACCCCGTAGTTACAAGAGTTGAAAATGCAACTGAAGGAGTTGATGGACCTGGGACTGATACATTCTAGTGCGTCACCGTGGGGTGTACTTGATATTTTCATACAAAAGAAGGATGGATCATGGAGGCTCTGCATTGACTACCGTCAATTGAACAAGGCCATGATCAAGAATCAGCATCGGTTGCCAAGAATTGATGATCTATTCGATCAAATGAAGGGCGCGACAGTGTTCTCAAAGATCGATTTGCGATTAGGGTATCACCAGTTATGGATCAAGGAGGATGACGTCCCTAAGACCGCATTTAAGATGAGGTTTGGACATTACGATTTTACTGTTTTACCATTTGGACTAACAAATGCCCCAGGGGTATTTATGAGTTTGATGAATGGGGTGTTTCGTGAGTACTTGGACAAGTTCGTCCAAGTATTCATTGACGATATTTTGATTTACTCTCGGATGACGGAGGAGCATGACAAGCACTTGCACTTGGTACTACAATGTTTGCGAGAGCACAAATTGTATGGGAAGTTGTCCAAATGCTCTTTTTATCAATCGAAGATTCACTACTTAGGGCATGTCATCTCCGACGAAGGCATCGCCATGGATCCAAATAAGGTTGAGGCTATCATGGAATGGCCTGTGCCGACGAATGTCCCAAAAGTGTGTATCTTAATGGGTTTAGTAGGATACTATCGACGGTTCATCGAGGGATTTTCAAAGATGGCAAATCCGATCACAGAATTGCAGAAGAAAAACAAGAAGTTTGTTTGGACCGAGAAATGCGCGGAAGCATTTTGGAGGCTCAAGGAGTTGTTGACAACAACACCGATACTAAAGGTCCCTGACATGGACACATACTTCTTGGTATACACTGACGCATCCAAGGAAGGCTTAGGCAGGGTCTTGATGCAAGACGGACAAGTGATCGCTTACATCTCGAGGAAACTGAGAAGGCATGAGGAGAACTACGCGACACATGATTTGGAAGTTGTTAGCCATCGTCTATGCCTTGAAGGTTTGGAGACACTACCTTGTTGGACGAAAATTTGAACTAAAGACTGACCATTGTGGACTACAACACTTATTTACGCAAAGCGACCTAAACGCGTGAAAACGACATTGGCCAAAATTGCTTAGCGAGTACGACTTTGAGATTACTTACATAAAAGGAACAATGAACCGAGTGGCGGATGCATTGAGTCGGAGACCACACATATTTTCGGTGCTGCCTCTTTAGACGAGTCTGCATGAAAAGATTCTAACTTTACAATGTAATGATGACTGGTATAAAGAGGTCGAGGGTTTTATCGGACAAAACATAATGATGGTACCACGATTTGAAGGATTTTTGTTTGATAGCGATGGATTATCGAGTTTTAAAAATCAGATCTACATACCGCCGAACGACGAGTTGAGGATGATGATCCTAAGAAAGGCTCATAGATCAGTTTACATGGCTCACCCGAGAGTCACGAAGATGAGGGCAGAGCTTAAACCCTTATTCTTCTAGAAGGGAATGAAGGAAGACATAGTCAACTATGTGGCCAGATGTCTAGAATGTTAGCAGGTAAAGGCTGAACATAGAAACCTAGCAGGATTACTACAACCACATGCTATTTCGGAATTGAAATGGGAGGTTATTTCGATGGATTTTATTGTTGGATTGCCACTGAAGGCAAGAAGACATGACTTGATTTTCGTATTAGTAGACACTCTGACGAAGAGTGCTCACTTTATTCCTGTGCATACGACGTATCAGACACCTGACATAGCTAGAGTTTTCATCAGTGAGATTGTGAGGCTGCATGGCGTGCCTAAGAGGATTATATCCGATCGAGGATCGGTGTTTACTGGGCGATTTTGGATGAGTTTCCAAGAGGCCTTGGGAACCCAACTTAACTTTAGTACTGCGTATCACCTGGAGACTGAGGGATAGACCAAATGAACGAACCAGACCTTGGAGGACATGTTTCACATGTACGTGATGGACCAACAAAAGCGTTGGGAAGAATTCTTGCCATTGGTGGAATTCGCTTCTAACAAAAGTTACCAAAGAACCATTGAGATGGCGCCTTTCGAGTCTCTTTACAGGTGACCGTATCAGACGCATTGAGTTGGGATCGGCTTGAGGATAGGGTCCTGGTGGGACCAGAAGCAATCCAAGAAGTGGAAGAGAAAATGCAACCAGAAGACAAAGGATTAAGGAAGCGCAGGATCAACAGAAGAGTTATGCTAATGCGTGTCGTGTCGATCGTAGTTACGATATGGCGATCGAGTATTTTTGTGGCGAAAACCGCATAAGAGTTTGATCAAGTTCGGAAAAGAGGCTATACTATATCCTACGATGTTTTGGAAAGGAGAGGCCTATGGACTGATGACCAACCTTGCTTCATTCTTGAGGCGTATGCATGATGTATTTCATGTCTCAGTTGAGACTTTATGATTAGTGAGCCTTCACATGATTTGACTTGAGCACCTTGCGGGTGTCTAACGAGGGTGCGCTCACTGCTGAGCTGATCCGCATCTTGGATCATCATGTTCGACGGCTACGACGTCGAACAATAGATCAGGTCAAGGTCCAGTGGGACAACTATAGTCGTCACTCGGCGACCTGGGAGGACGCATATGATATGCGGCAAGGGTTTCCATTTTTTTGATAGATAGACTTATGATACTGTGATACACTTATTCAACATTTTACGATGAAACTTCAGGAAGAAGTTTAGACCAGGAGGGGGTGTATGTAACATCCCTCTTTGGCGCACTGAGCGAACTTATTCTTAGAGGACACTTGCTCGCAAGTGATCAGGATTATTATGATATTAAAACATTTGATTTTGATTATGAGGCATTATGGGTTGATGACATGTTGTTTTACCGCTTTGACATAGACAGGTGCTATTGACTCAGTTTTACTGAGTGTGCAGGATTATGGACCTCGAGGATGAAGAGAAATCAATGGAACTCCGTGGACTCCAGATCGAGTTGGGGAGTGTACCATTGGGGTTTGATTGTTTTACTGTGATATTAGTACATCTGATTAGATGATATGATATGGACATGTTCTGACATGATTTGTTGATGATGCAGGCTAACGATAGCTTGCTGACTAGACTCACATGTGGAGTAAAGGGGTCACGCACGACTACCAGAGATGTTGAGGGAGAGGTGTGGACAACAACCCTGCCATAGCCTACTAGCACTCCTGTCGTGGCTCGAATTGTAGGTTAACGTTTACCTAGTTCGAGAGGACCCATGATGCCGTGAGGGAAGATTACGACAGTCGTTCACGATGATTCTAAGGGGCATGCAATAAGGCGGGGGCCTTATTCCTTAGAGGCCCTTAGTCTCCCACAAGTTCACCTGGCGGAGGGTTGACTCCAGGGGTTATTGATGTCTACCAAGTTAGTCAAGAGGCGAGTGGCACCCTTGGAGCATGTAGTGCGTCCTAAAGGGCATGTCGCCCAAAGGAAGCATAGTGAGGTGAGTGGCACCCTTGGAGCACATAGTGCGTCCTGAAGGGCACATCGCGCAAGGGTACAGATGAGGCCAGTGGCACCCTTGGAGCACCTAGTGCGTCCTGAAGGGCATGTTGCATTGTTGATGATAGAGGGATGAACCTAGATTTCCCTAAGACAAATAACATGTTAAGTAATTTAAAAAAAAATTGCCTAATTAAATGTCGCCCAATACGAACTTTAAGGCCTAAGTCTAAATTACGCTAGTGGTAAAATTTTGTCTTCTATAAAAAAAAAATAGTAATAAAAATAATAAAAATAAAAACAACTTAAAAAATAATTATGATCTTCGTTAAATATTGTAACGTGAAGGGAGTAAGAAATTTAATTTATTCATAAAAAAGGGTAAAATTATGTTGGATTAAAATTAAAAAGGGAATTAATTGTTTTATTACCTTAATAAATTAAAGTATACTAATTAAATAAGAAAAGGGAAAAAGGGTTAATTTTCACACTTGCCTTTTTGAGTTCTAAGTAAAAGGGGAAAGAGGGGAAATAAAAAAAAAGGAAACTAGGGAAAAGAGGTAACATAAAAAGGGAAAAAGGGGAACTAAGGGAAAAAGTGGAAAGTCAACTTAGGAAAGAATCTACCATTTAAGAGCTTCTAATTTTAAACTGAATTAGCAATTTAATAATATGGAAAGCCTTTAAAACCTGTAAGAGAATTTGGGGACACCTAGGAGTGATTCTAGGAGTAACTCTAGGTGG
>ML779363.1:83267-93397 GCA_009831015.1 Picea engelmannii
GCCTTTAAAACCTGTAAGAGAATTTGGGGACACCTAGGAGTGATTCTAGGAGTAACTCTAGGTGGGTGAGGGAAATAAAGATAATTACTTAATTAAAGAAATTAATTTATGGAGGATTCTAGGGGATGGGGGACACTTGTACGGAGAGGAACTTTTAGGAATTTATTTAAAAAAAAAACTTAATTAAATGAGATTTTAGGAAAGAAAGGAAGTTTGAAACTCTATAAAATGAAGGAAGGAGAAGGATGAAATATCATCTTCTGTTTGTGTAACGTTACGCTGCAGAAATATCTACTTGACATATTTACTTGTGGGAGTTGGGATACCCAGCTCGGAGAGGAGTGGTAGCTCGGCCTTGCGAGGCGAGATGGGAGCTAGATGAAACCTTTGGATAGTGTGTGTGGCCTATTTGTGGCTCGGGGGGATAAGGGGGAAGAAGAGTACCCCTAGCATTGGTTGGGAGGTACCGGTGAAGTCTCGTTAGTCGGCAAGCGGGAGTTGCATGGAGCGTGCGGACGACACTTGGAACGTGCGATCAGGCAATGGTACGCTATCTTCACTTTGTTTGGTAGATTGTATTAGGACTTATGCTTGGATCTTCTTATTTATTGGAAAAGTAAATTGATGTCTTTTTAAGTTGATGACAGAACTCTTCTTAGCCTAGCTCATTGGTTGTCGTCTCTTATGGCCTTGTTTTCCCGCATGTCTTGACCACCTGGCTGCGATTGATTGTGTCCTTAAGGGTTGTGCACCTTTCGTCCTTAGCTCCTCAGTCCTCGCTTGAGCAGTCGGCCAGGAGCCTGATCTACGGTCATTGCCTTAGCGTTAAAAGACCTATGGATCTCAATGCCCTGCTTTTCTATGCGAGGATGATGAGCGTAGGATGTTCCTGTCAGCCATCTATCGTTGTCCTTTACCCTTGTTGTTTGAGGGCCCTTGCATCTTTTTATGTGGAGAAAATCCGCCTTTGTTATCATTCCTATTTTCCTTAATTTTTAACTCTGCGTTTTTGGGTGTACTTCTTGCCAGTATATTGCTTGCGGTTTTCATATAATGAAGTGATTCCATCTCTGGACTTAATGCTCTGGCGGTTTTCCACTTTTAAGACAACAGCCATAGCTTGAGTACCTCGCGAATTTGGCCCATTTCTGCATTTCGTTTTATTTATTTATTTTTTATTTACACTTGCTGAGACTGCCCTTGTTGCTGGATAAGCCTGCATTTTTGCCCATGTATTACCTAGCAATTTTTCCCATTTGCCCGAGCTGCGATTGGCCATTCCTTGGATAGAAATCATTGCTTGACCTTAGTGGTCTACCTGAAAATCCCTGCGATTGGGCCACAATCCCCGCATGGATCTCTGCCTTCTTCACTATGAAGACGACATCCTTTCCCACAATTTTTTTTCCAGTCCATTAACTTATATGTGCTCCTCGACTAGTGTGAGTATTAACTTATCTGTAGAACCACGATTAGATACCCCCAACTAGTGTGAGTATTGTACCTCAGAATTATTTAATGTCCTGCGATTGCATTTCCTGGCAATTGCAATTTGGTGTAATGACATTTGTGAAATTATTTAATGGCCTGCGATTGCATTTCCTGGCAATTGCAATTTGGGTGTAATGACATTTGTGAAATTATTTAATGGCTTGCGATTGCATTTCCTGGCAATTGCAATTTAGGTGTAATGACATGTGTGAAATTATTTAATGGCCTGCGATTGCATTTCCTGACAATTGCAATTTGGTGTAATGACATTGTGAACTTATTTGATGGCCTACGATTGCAATTCCTGGCAATTGCGATTTGGTGTAATGACATTTGTGAACTTATTTAATGGCCATGCGATTGTGTTACTTGGCAAGAGACTGCAAATCTATTTAATGACAACAAATTACATTTATTCTGTAGCATTGAATTTTTACACTCTTCTATGTCCAACATGCCTTTCAAAATCTTTAGAGAACGATACCATGCTGGGGTAGACTGCTGAACTTGGAAAACGCAGGAATTTTCATCCTTCTTGACAATATAAGTTTTTGACATTGACAGTGTGTAGATCGAAATGAGTGCTAAAAATATGAGGATTCCCGAGCCTGACGTTGAAATCGAACTGGCAATTAATGTATTGTATTGTAATTAATGTAGTTTATTTTATTTACATGTATCTCTACCTGGTGATATCTCTACCTGGTGATAGACCTTTATTCATATATGTCTATTAAGTTGGTCATGTCGAGGTAATATGGGCTTTCCAAAATCATTTGTTGAGGTGAGATTATTCCATTAAGTAGAGGCTGCCACATTTATGCTTACATGTTTAAAAGTGATTTTGCATCCCATCCTTTAAAAAGACGCTCCCACGTTCTTGAAGTTGTTCTGCCTGATAGGTTACAATCAAATTCAATTTACTACAAGGCTCAAATGGATTAGATTTTTAAACTGTATTTAAAACATTTATTATGCAATTACAGTGAAAGCCCTGCCTTTTTAAATTATAGTTTTATTCATTTATTGCTTAATTAATTAAATTTGTTAAATTATGAGAAGACCAATTATAATCTAACATGAAGTGCACTTGTTGACTGTGACTCTGTCCTTAAATGATAGCTCCAGCCTCTAGCGTTGCCTGCAAATCCACCTGCCTTGTAACTCCTTCGCTCAATCCATGCCCCTTCAGTGATATTAAGAAAAATGATTATTTAATAAAGTTTTTATACTTAATACAAGGAAATATTTATTTAATAAAGTTTTTATACTTAAACGTTAAATAATATGGAGAATATGGGTTTTAGAAATCCAAATGGATATGGAAAGACAATGAATTTTTTTTTTTTATTACACTTGAAAAATAAATTACGCGTTATATTTCATCTAAGTTTTACGTGAGTATAAAATATCGACATCATGTCTTCCCAATAGCTTTTTAGTTTAATAATGTTAAATGACTACCTATTATTAGATTAATAATTAAATAATGTAAAAGGGAATCATTTCATTGAGGTTAATGCATTGGTTGATTGTTAAATGTATAAAAGGATTTGGAGACATGTTCGTACTATTAATTTCTTATTATTCGCATTCTTATAAAAATAAGAAGAATTTATTAGAGGTGGTTAAATTGAGTTTGATATTTAAAAAAAAATAAAAAAAATTAAATTATAAATTATTAAAAGATTAAAATATTTTTGAAAAAAGAAAAAAACATGTTATCTAATCTCATAATGTTAAGCCTCGAGTTTAAGTTGTGAATTTTAACAAGTTATGACAGACATAAATTTTTGTTTTGATGGTTCTAAAATATCATAAGGTTGAGAGTCTTGAACAAATACATAGATGTAGCTAAAGCTTGAGACTTCAAGGAATATGTACTTGACCAATTCTATGGACTTTGGAGTATGAAGAAGGACAAGATTTCAAGTGGTATCAACTTGGAAAAAGAAAAGGATAAGGAGTTTAAGAAAATACAATTGAGTTTAGAATGAAGTACATCCAACTAGGTATCAACAAGTCTAATAGGAAGGGGATGATGGAGTACATCAATGAGTTGTTCAAACGTACTAAGAAGGAGGTGATTCTATTTGAGGTCAAGGTCCTTGATGAGGCATATAAGAAAACCATGTATATTGAAGGAAAATGAGTTAGGAAATCCATTGACAAAACGAGCTCTTTCAAAAAAGAGGGAAGAAATATCAAAGAGGGAAAAGAGAAAGAATAAATTTTCCAATGCCACATAGAAGAAGCACTAACAATGTGAACATTGTAAGAATGATGGTAATAACAATGGTCATTTTGGAAATTGCATCCAGGGCTTATTCCCATGATCTAGAATGGAAATAAATTCTTGAAAGTTCAAAAAGTTGAAGGTGAATAGATAGAAGAAGCATGAAATTCTAATGATAGAGTTCCATTGATGGCTTAGTCGTGTTGCGATGTTGAGTATAATGTCATTATTATCTTCCTACACGCACACACACAAATTTTGTTTAGGGTGCTTTTACTAGTTGTAAAGCATAGGAGTCATACCAGTGGGGGGCTATTACATGTGGTATTAGAGCGGGTTCAACCCTACGATTATGGATCGCCAAGATTTCCACTGCAGCAAACCCTTGAGTCTTAACCTAACTTTAGATAAAACGTTAACTCACCCTTGTGATAAGAACGATTAGATGACACCGTAGAGATTCACGACGAGGTATCATGGATGGAAACGCGAGGTCCCCAGAAGTTTCGCGCCCTCAGACTCTGACCCCAATGGGAGGAACAAGTATTTGGGTTGGATTCACTTGCTGTAAGGTATGATAATGGTCTGACAAGGACCTTCCAGGTAATGTCAAAGGGCCTTGATTCACCATCGATACTGAGAAGAGGCTAGGGCACCTATACCCTAAGGATCCACAACGCGCCCTAGCTAGTACCATTGGCATCCACCAAGAACTCGAGAGAGTTGAGTTCTCAAGCCCATGAGTGTCGCAGACGACTGTGCCATCGAGGCTTAGCTATAGAGAAAGGCGTTGTGCTTCATGCTTCATGATTATGACCTCCAACATGAAGGTCCGCATGGTGGTCTTTCGACGTAAGGGGAAAGCACTTTTATGGTGGAAGACACTCCTGCCACTTTTGAATGTGGTCGTTGGTGACGTGTCTTAGGAACTGTTCGAGGGACGGTTCTAGGAGAGGTATCTTTCTAAGGAATTTGTTGAGTGTCAGCTCAACGAGTTCGATTCCTTACGACAGAGCGGTCGTTCGGTGCCCGAGTACGAGGCCCATTTTTGGAGTTGTTTTGATCTGCTCCACACCCTTACCAAGAAACTAAAGGTCAACAAGTTTGTGGTGACCTTAGCATTAGGATTCAGCTTCTACTTCGGGTACCAGGATTACTGAACTGAAGAAAGTATGTAGGAATGTGAGAGTCACATTTCCAGTGTGACTAACCAGTGAAGAGGGCTAGAGCATCTAGATCAATCGGACCCACTACCGTGGGAGATATGGGCAAGGCCCATCGGATTCATGTAGTGGTGAATAACCGCCAGGAAGAGCATCATTCGACTGTGTTTGAGACGACAGGTACCGTCACTGACCAGACCCTTAGTATTTTGATAGATCCCGGTGCTACTGAGAGTTTCATTTCTAGTGCAACTCTCAAAAGGATTAAGGTAAAGGCAGTCAAACATGATGAGTTTAGCTTCGTAGAGATGGCCTTGGAAGCCAAACAAATGGTTGGAGGAAAGGTTACAGGTTGTATCCTTAACCTAGGAGAGTTTGTCACCAGGGCCAACCTGTACGTCATGATCTTAGGGTATTATGATGTTGTGATCGGTATGGACTGGTTGGAATCACATGAGGTGATACTCAACTGCAAGAAGAAACAGTTGAGCTTGGTCAATGATGAGGGACAGAGACATGTGATTGTAGGATGGGACTAGGGAGTTTCCCTGAGGTTCATCTCTTCCTTGCAGCTACGAAAGAGCATGCGCAAGGGGTGCAAGTTGTATGTGATCCTTGCGTTAAACGAGAAGGGGGTAGCGGAAGGTCTAGACCACCTTCCGGTGGTGAGAGAGTTTGCATACGTCTTTCCAGAGGAGTTTCCTGGGATTCCACCAGAGAGGGAATTGGAGTTTACCATAGACCTAAAACCGGGGACTGAACCAATAGAAAGAACGCCTTATCGGGTGTCAACCCCGGAGTTACAAGAGTTGAAAATACAACTGAGGGAGTTCCTGGACCTGGGACTGATACATCCTAGTGTGTCACCGTGGGGTGCACCTGATATTTTCATACAAAAGAAGGATGGATCTTAGAGGTTCTGCATTGACTACCGTCAATTGAACAAGGCCACAATCAAGAATCAGTATTAGTTGCCAAGAATTGATGATCTATTCGATCAAATGAAGGGCGCGATGGTGTTCTCAAAGATCGATTTGCAATCAGGGTATCACCAGTTATGGATCAAGGAGGATGATGTCCCTAAGACCGCATTTAAGACGAGGTTTGGACATTACAATTTTACTGTTTTACCGTTTGGACTAATAAACGCCCCAGGGATATTTATGAGTTTGATGAACGGGGTGTTCCGCGAGTACTTGGACAAGTTCGTCCAAGTATTCATTGACGATATTTTGATTTACTCTCGGACGACGGAGGAGCATGAACAACACTTGCACTTGGTACTACAATGTCTGCGAGAGCACAAATTGTATGGGAAGTTGTCCAAATGCTCGTTTGATCAATCGAAGATTCACTACTTAGGGCATGTCATCTCCGGCGAAGGCATCAATGTGGATCCAGCTAAATTTGAGGCTATCATGGAATGGATTACATCGATGAATGTCCCGGAAGTGCGTAGCTTCATGGGTTTAGCAGGATACTATCGACGGTTCGTCGAGGGATTTTCGAAGATAGCAAATCTGATCACGGAATTGCAGAAGAAAAACAAGAAGTTTGTTTGGACCGAGAAATGCGCGGAAGCATTTTAAAGGCTCAAGGAGTTGTTGTCAACAACACCGATACTAAAGGTCCCTGACATGGACACAGACTTCTTGGTATGCACTGACACATCCAAGGAAGGCTTAGGTGGGGTCTTGATGCAAGACAGACGAGTGATCGCTTACATCTCGAGGAAACTGAGAAGGCATGAGGAGAACTATGCGACGCACGATTTGGAAGTTGTTAGCCATTGTCTATGGCTTGAAGGTTTGGAGACACTACCTTGTTGGATGAAAATTTGAACTAAAGACTGACCATTGTGGACTACAACACATATTTATGCAAAGCGACCTGAACGTGTGACAACAATGTTGGTCGGAATTGCTTAGCGAGTACGACTTTGAGATTATTTACATAAAAGGAACAATGAACTGAGTCGCGGATGCATTGAGTCGGAGACCACACATATTTTTGGTGTTGCCTCTTTAGATGAATCTGTGTGAAAATATTCTAACTTTACAACGTAATGATGACTGGTACAAAGAGATCGAGGGTTTTATCGGACAAAACATAATGATGGTACCACGATTTGAAGGATTTTCATTTGATAGAGATGGATTATTGAGTTTTAAAAATCGGATTACGTACCGTCGAACGACGAGTTGAGGATGACGATCCTAAGCGAGGCTTGTAGAGCCGTTTACATGGCTCACCCGGGAGTCACGAAGATGAGGGCAGACCTTAAACCCTTATTCTTCTGGAAGGGAATGAAGGAAGACATAGTCAACTATGTGGCCATATGTCTAGAATGTCAGCAAGTAAAGGCTCAACATAGAAACCCAACAGGATTACTACAACCACACGCTATTTCGGAATCGAAATGGGAGGTTATTTCGATGGATTTTATTATTTGATTGCCACTGATGGCAAGAAGACATGACTCGATTTTCGTAGTAGTATACACTCTGACGAAGAGTGCTCACTTTATTCCTGTGCGTATGACGTATCAGGCACCTGACATAGCTAGAGTTTTCATCAGTGAGATTGTGAGATTGCATGGCATGCCTAAGAGGATTATATCCAATCAAGGATCGGTGTTTACTGGGCGATTTTGGACAAGTTTCCAAGAGGCCTTGGGAACCCAACTTAACTTTAGTACTGCGTATCACCTGGAGACTGAGGGATAGACCGAACGAACGAACCAGACCTTGGAGGACATGTTGCGCATGTACGTGATGAACCAACAAAAGCGTTGGGAAGAATTCTTGCCACTAGTGGAATTCGCTTATAACAAAAGTTACCAAAGAACCATTGAGATGGCGCCTTTCGAGTCTCTTTACAGGCAACCGTATCAGACGAATTAAGTTGGGATCGGCTTGAGGATAGGGTCCTGGTGGGACCAGAAGCGATCTAAGAAGTGGAAGAGAAAATGAAACCAGAAGACAAAGGATTAAGGAAGCGTGGGATCAACAGAAGAGTTATGCTGATGCGCGTCGTGTCGACCGTAGTTACGATATGGCGATCGAGTATTTTTGTGGACATCTACTGCTTTCGTTTACCCCTATTGTTTGAGGGCCCTTGCATCTTGTTATGTGGAGTAAATCCGCCTTTGTTATCATTCTTATTTTCCCTATTTTTTAACTCTGCGTTTTTGGGTGTACTCCTTGCCAGTATATTGCTTGTGGTTTTTATATAATGAAGTCATTCCATCTCTGGACTTAATGCTCTGGTGGTTTGCCACTTTTAAGACAACAACCATAGCTTGAGTACCTGGCAAATTTGGCCAATTTCTGCATTTCGTTTTATTTATTTATTTTTTATTTACACTTGCTGAGACCGCCCTTGTTGCTGGATAAGCCTGCGTTTTTTCCCATGTATTACCTGGCGATTTTGCCCATTTGCCCGAGCTGCAATTGGCCATTCCTTGGATCTAAATCTTTGCTTGACCTCAGTGATCTACCTAAAAATCCCTGCGATTGGGCCACAATCCCGACACGGATCTCTGCCTTCTTCACAATGAAGACGACATCCTTTCCCATGAAATTTTTTCCAGTCCATTAACTTATCTGTGCTCCTCAACTATGTAGAACCGCGATTAGATACCCCCTACCGGTGTGAGTATTGTAGCTCAGAATTATTTAATGGCCTGTGATTGCATTTCCTGGCAATTGCAATTTGGTGTAATGACATTTGTGAAATTATTTAATGCCTGCGATTGCATTTCCTGGCAATTGCAATTTGGGTGTAATGACATTTGTGAAATTATTTAATGGTCTGCGATTGCATTTCCTGGAAATTGCAATTTGGGTGTAATGACATTTGTGAAATTATTTATTAGCCTACGATTGCATTTCCTGGCAGTTGCAATTTGGGTGTAATGACATGTGTGAAATTATTTAATGGCCTGCGATTGCATTTCCTGGCAATTGCAATTTGGTGTAATGACATTGTGAACTTATTTAATGGCCCGCGATTGCAATTCCTGGCAATTGCAATTTGGTGTAATGACATTTGTGAACTTATTTAATGGCCATGCGATTGTGTTAGTTGGAAGGAGACTGCAAATCTATTTAATGACATCAAATTACATTTATTCTGTAGCATTGAATTTTTACACTCTTCTATGTCTAGCGTGCCTTTCAAAATCTTTAGAGAACGATACCACGCTGGGGTAGACTGCTGAACTTGGAAACGTAGGAATTTTCATCCTTCTTGACAATATAAGTTTTTGACATTGACAGTGTGTAGATCGAAATGAGTGCTAAAAATATGAGGATTCCCGAGCCTGACATTGAAATCGAACTGGCAATTAATGTATTGTATTGTAATTAATGTATTTTATTTTATTTACATGTATCTCTACCTGGTGATAGACCTTTATTCATATATGTCTATTAAGTTGGTCATGTCGACGTAATATGGGTTTTCCAGAATCATTCGTTGAGGTGAGATTATTCCATTAAGTAGAGGCTGCCACGTTTTTTCTTACATGTTTAAATGTGATTTTGCATCTCATCCTTTAAAAATATGCTCCCACGTTCTTGAAGTTGTTCCACCTGATAGGTTACATTCAAATTCAATTTACTACAAGGCTCAAATGGATTAGATTTTTAAACTGTATTTAAAACATTTATTACGCAATTATAGTGAAAGCCCTGCCTTTTTAAATTATAGTTTTATTCATTTATTGCTTAATTAATTAAATTTGTTAAATTATGAGAAAACCAGTTTTAATCTAACACAAAGTCCACTTGTTGACTGCGAATCTGTCCTTAAATGACAGCTCCATCCTCTAGCGTTGCCTGCAAATCCACCTGCCTTGTAACTCCTTCGCTCAAGCCACACCCCTTCAGTGATATTAAGAAAAATGATTATTTAATAAAGTTTTTATACTTAATACAAGGAAATATTTATTTAATAAAGTTTTTATACTTAAATTTAAAACATATGGGTTTTAGAAATCCAAATGGATATGGAAAGACAATGAATTTTTTTTTTATTACACTTGAAAAATAAATTATGCATTATATAAAAATAAATTATGCATTATATTTCATCTAAGTTTTACGTGAGTATAAAATATCGACATCATGTCTTCCCAATAGCTTTTTAGTTTAATAATGTTAAACGACTACCTATTATTAGATTAATAATTAAATAATGTAAAAGGGAATCATTTCATTGAGGTTAATGCATTGGTT
>ML779363.1:99181-122339 GCA_009831015.1 Picea engelmannii
AAAGGAGGCGGCCTCCAACATTTCTTCAGGCTCTCAGAAAAAGCTGGACCCCTTCATTAAGAGGAAAACTCCTCCTCCCCCCTCCGTTTGATGTATTGCTTCTGTCTTCTATTGTGCTCACAGTTTGTGAGAATTTATACATGCATGCAGTCTCTGTCATTTTCTCGAATTAGCTCAAGAAGCAGCTGGAATTGGTTTTCCAAGACAGTCACAAGAAGGTTGGCAGCACTGTTAGAGGTCACCAACCTTCTTCAATTTTGTAACTTTCTGATCCTGGCATACCAGAATGTCGTCTAATGCAACATAACCGTCTTCGTTAAAAAAAAAATATCAGGTGCCAACCATCTATCCTTTTGGTATAGCTAAGTTTTTCTTTTGGCAAAATCATTGTTACCTGAGCGAATTCCCTTTTTACCAGTTTGACTTCATTCGACGATTAACCTCTTTTAAGAGTCCCATAGCTTTTATTATGGCAAAAAATTATATTCTGAACGTGGGCTCTCCAAATATATAAATCTTTTCATGATCAACGCTGGATATATATCTTTGGCGGGACAGTCCTTGAAGGATTTTGGACCAGCATTGATGCCTGGGTAGCATTGAGCATGGACTTAAACCACGTTTATCCACTTATCCCTTGCCAGCGTTTTCAGTCTTCATCGGCGTGTATTTTTTTACTGAGTACAGGGAGTCCTTACCTTTGATTACATCCGGTTGTCTCTGAATTTACTATGTAGTTATCTCTGGAATCGTAGTGTTTTATCACTAAGTCTCAACGTGGGAGAACTGAACTCTCAACGTTTTTTTTTTTTGCTAATACAACCTTCTCACTGCTCCTACATGCACCACAAAATTTACGCAGTGCATCTATTGGAATAGCTCCTCCTAACTACCATGATTTTCCCTTCCATTTGACTATGTATTTGTTTAAAACAGTGACTGTGTGTCTGCACAAGGAGCATCAAATTCCATCTTTAAGAGGACTGCGAGTTGTTGGGCAGTATAACCTTGATTGTCAAACCTGTGATTTTCAACCTTGGCTTGTGACTGTTCTCTATGTTTTCAATGTTTAATTGACCATTGTTTGCTTTAATGCATTGCCTGGGCTGATCACTTTTAGCCACAATTTTTGGGTGCTTTAAGACGTTGCCTGAGCGTGCTGTTTCCACCATGGGTTTAGCTCTTCCATTCTTTCAGTTTTTGCTGTGATTCTTCAAGTTTAGTAAATTTTAGTAAATTTTATCAGTGCCTTATTAATTGCTTATTTATTATTTCTAAATGCCTTGTTATTTGCATTACATAAAATGCCCGGTTATTGTTATCCGCTTTATGATAAATGCATTGTTTTTGCTTCTTTATTCAATTTGATGGTAGCATTCTAGTTTAAGATGGTTTCTATGGTTATCAAGATTTACGACTTAGTTTTAGTTTTCTCGTTGTTGATTTAGATGCTATTACATGGCATAATGGTTGGATGCTAACAAAACTCCCGCACCATTAAGTTGCGGTTGAATGTGTCATTTGTGAAAAAGGGGTGGTTTTACAATTCTTGTTATGAATAGATTGGTTCAAACAACACTTGCCTTTATCCTTTAATAATATAAATTTCCATAGCTCATTTAATATAGGTTGATGTAATGAAAATTTATTGTTATTGGATAATATATGAATTGTAATGTATTTTAAGCTAAGTACCATAAGATAATATGATGTTAGTGATTGGGATCTTTCCTTATTTCTCATTATGATTGAATCCTTTATACCGTATAAATGGACGTGTAAGGTGGCATTGATATCTTTATGTACTACTTAAAATATTGGGATCTTCTTATGGTACCTTGTTATAGGAAATGTAATTTAGCATTGAAGTCTTATATGTTGTTAATAGGTGTTGATCTTTTTAATTCTTTTAATGGATGTATAAAGCAACATTTACTTCCATTAATTGTTCATTAAGTTGATCTTTTTATGATTACCTTGTAAAAAAAATGGATATGGAATTTGGTATTGAATTCTTAATTTATCACTTAAGTAAGATAATTCATTTCTTTATGATACATAGTGAGCTACATAGGAGTTGTACTTGTTACTTGAGTTGAATCACTTGATAAGTGATGCTTGACTTGAATGAACCTGATCTTAACAAGTTACTAATCATGATTAGAATAGATTTATATCAAATTCAAAAATTGTAGTTATGCTCTTGTGTTTCTTGTATTATCCTCTTGCTCAATTATATTTAATTATTGCGTAACAGATTGATTAATCATCGTAGATTATTTTATTTGCACCATGAGGAATTGAAGGTTAAGTAGGGTCGATAATATAGTCTTGAATTGACGCTTATGATGGGATTGAGGGGACCTAGATACCTCCTTGTTCCTCAGAACAGTCGCCAGCCCTGAGACCTTAAATGGTCAAGATCGACGGGAACCTGGGCTTGAGCGTTGCATATGTGTCCTGGAAGTCCTAACCATTGCAGGGTAGGATGAGCAGGTAGTCATTCTTGTTCTTGTCAGGTCGTCATGTTGTGGTTGTGAGAGTTTCTTTCATAGTGTTCTTCGTCGTGAGCATTGTTGAGTATAGTGTCATGTTTACCTTCATACACACACAAAAAAAAACAAAAATTTCTTGTTAGGAGAGGCTTGATGTCGTGACGAACGGGAGGTTCTTTACACTTTGTCAAATCCTAAGCCATGTCAATTCTTTTTTAATTGTAATTATTCCTAAGGTATGCCAATCATTTTGGAAATATCATTTTGTAATTCTTGTTTATGTTCTCCATATATGTTTTCTTTTCTAACGTCAAATTCAGATTTACTATTTCTATTTCTACTATTTGTGACTAATATTCAACAAGAAATTCCTTCATTAGTTAATTGTACGATTCCATCTCATGACTAGTTAATAAATAATCAACCATATCTTCCATTTCCTGTGTATCAATCATCTAGTTATGTGCATCACAAGTAACAATAACTATCTACATTAGGTCTTTTGTGTCACAAGTTACATTAGCCTTTTGTATGAGGTCATTTGTTGCACATGTTTCATCAACCATGTTCTCAATGTGTTGCTCCTTTTCAATTAATTTTACTTGAAATGCTTTAATCAATTTATCCTTGAGATCAATTTATTTGTTAATAGATAAATAAACCGATTATCCTATTCATGTAAGAGTTTTATAATTCTTTGATTTATTGATTGGTGTTTTGTAAACACTTTCCTCCTTTGCTCATTTTATATTTTTTCACTTTCCACACTCGCTTATAAATATTTATTTAATATCACGATATCTTATTTTTATGTCGTGCTTAGGGTGTTAGGTACTATCAATAATGCACCCTAGACTGTGATTTATGATGATTAAACTTTGATAATAAAAAAATAACCTCCTTATTCAATATTAGGTAGGTCCTTTGTTCAATTTAATGACTAACCATTATGATTCAATGATTCAATTTGTATAATTCAATCACTGAACCAACTTATTACCCAAAAATTCACTTGAATTATCTTGTCATCGATTAATTGAATTATATTTTACATGGACCACAAATGATTATGACCTTATAAATTTTGACATGCTCAATAAAGATTTAAGGAATAAATAATGTTTAGTTCTCTATGTTATGTGTTTCAAATGATCAAGGTTTTTTTGTTAATGTCTTGTTACCCCATGTGTATGGTGTTTGTTGAATTAAATATGTGTCAAAAACTAGAACAAAAGGATCCAAAAAGTATACACCATCCATGAGCACACATGTCCTTATACCCCCTTATTCCAATTTCAGGATAGATATGGGACACGAAAAAAAAAAAAAAAAATTGATTGTATTATGAGTACCTTCAGTTACAATAGTGTGACCAAATACAATTTGAAGACTTCAACCTATTTTTTCCTTCACTATACTTTGACAAATATTGTTATGAACCAAATGCTTAAAATATAGAAATAGAACATAAGTACACACCATGCACACCAATGCAATCATGGAGAACAACTCCAAGATAGATAAGAGAGATAATTTACACAATAACTCCTTACAGAATAGGGGAACCTCCTCCAAATATCCAAATACATTTTTACATCGCAATTCATACGTTCTCAATAATGAATACATGATCTCTATATATACCTATTCACACCTACACATGAGGCCCCTTTATTCTTCATCCAAGATCCTCGTTTCTTCTTGATTTTGATAATTATTCTTTTCTTCGTTCAATATCTTAACATCATCTAGTATTGTTTTATTATGAGTTTGTAATCTACATATCTCTTCATGTTTCTTTTTCAAATCTTCCCTTGAATCATCCTTTTCCCACTTTCCTTTGCTAGTCTTTCCTTGTTTTAATTTTTGAACTTATTTAACGAGTGCTTCATTAAGGTCTTATATATTAGAAAACTCGTCACTCTTGTTCTTGATATATTATTTTTCTACTTTTAACTCCTCTTGAGTTTTATACATTTCCTCTATTTTTTAATATTTAATCAAATTATTTGAGAAGAGTTCTTCAAATTATTCCCATGTGATGTTCCATCTAGTATCAAAATCAATACTCATCCACCACTCCTAAGCTTCACCAAAAAAAGAAACTCTTACTATTAAAGGATTATTATTATATTATTTTACCAACCCCAACCATTCCATAGGATTGATTTTGTCTTTATCTTCATCTCCTGTAAATCTAGGTATGGACATTGATTCTTTAGTGAGGTCTAAATACAATCCTCAAATTACAACATAAATATATTGAAAATAATATAAAAAATGGTTATTATTAGTTTTCCAACATATTATCTTGTGTTTCCCATTTCCAATATCTTTTTAATGATCTCAATTGGACATCCCAATCAAAATTTATGACAACTTTAAGTGGGCATATATTTGAAAATCTTGATTTGGAGTTTGTCCTTGTGGCCGACTTTCCTTTTGATGTATTTCTGAAATTTCGGCCCTTTTGAGTTTGGAATTTTGGATTATACTACTATGATATGTCATCTCTGAAATTCCATAGTTATGACCAAAATTGTATGTGCCAAATGAAATCTATGGTAATGTTCCCAGACCTTGCTGATTTTTGGCCTTTTCTGGAGAGCGAATTTGTGGACAATGCCATTTTCCCAATATTTAATACTTGATTCTAAAATTTGTTCCAGAAATATTATGGATTGTCCTCTTTCAAATGCAACTAGTGGCACTAAATTTATATCCTCATTGAATAATATATGACTATTTTACCCAGAACACATGTTTGAGACTAGTTATAGGACTAGTCAAATAACCCTACCTTCCATAGACTATATCTCATAAATTAAAATGATCCAAAATCTGAATTTTTTACCAAGTGAGATTCAATATATTTTGTCAATATTATATAAATTTTATATTCTGAAACATCACCAAGAAAAATTTATAGAAAAATTTCCAAAATCACTCATTTGCGATTAATTTTAGGGCTAGTAAAAATCCCTAACTTCCCGAAATATATCTTTGAAAGTATAACGACCCAGAACTTGAAAATTTTACCATAGATACCTTGATATTTCTTAGAAGTAACCTCCAAATGTTTCTATCTGAAGCATATCAAAATATTTTTTATAGCTAAAATTCTAAGATGACTCGCTTGAAGAAGCAAAACCCTAGGATCGATGCTCAGATACCAAATGTTATGAACCAAATGTTTAAAATATTAGAATAAAATAGAAGTACACACCATGTACACCAATGTGAGCATAGATAACAACTAAAATATAGATAAGAGAGATAAGTTACACAATAACTCCTTAAATAATCATAGAACCTCTTCCAATTATCCAAATATATTCCTTCATCACAATTCACATGTCCTCAATAATGAATAGATGATCTCTATATATACCTATTCACGCCTACACATGAGTCCCCTTTAATATTAGGTTGACCCTAATACCTATACATTTACACATTACATGTACATTTATCCCCATATATTCCCTCCCTTTGGGTCATATCATATACATTTAACCCCTATATGCCCCCCTTGGGTCATAACAAAGATTTTGAATAAAAAAACAATTTGATATTCAACTATTATGTCACAATGATTCAACTATGTTTTGGATCAAAACTTATTGGAAACACTATAAAAAATGTTCATAATACAATGACCCCCGTTTTTAATTTCTTTTATATTTACACCAATGAGTGGTATTTGCACAATCTAATACAAAGGTAATACTATATTTTTTACTTTTCAAGCTATAGTTGTTGGCCACAAATACCCAAATTAACTTGTTATTTCAATGGTGCACAAATTTTAATATAAAGTGAATATTTTCAACACAATGGTTCCATGTGGGGTAAAACCTAAACAAATTCATATACCTCCTTTTTGCTTGATGGGTGCACGATGGGTTAGCTGGTGGTCGGTCATGGTTCTCTACACTGATGTTTTCCTCCTTTGAAACTCTTTAGTGTCTTGATTTAATTCTGCAATTGGCTTTGTAGAGTTGTCCTTGACTGGGAATGGTGCTTGGTATTATTGGTTAAGAACATGTCCTTATTGCAATTTTATACTCTTTCCATGTTTAGGCTAGCCATCCTTTCTAGCAAGGTAACATTACAATGCATGCCATTTAGTTAAATCCCAGAGGTGATGATTAGGTGATCAAAACCTGAATTTTTGATTAGGTACATTTACTCTCCATTGTTAGCTCTTCCCATAGTGGATCCACTCCAACCTAAAGGTCGCTAGTTAGGTAAAGAGCATAGTAAAGTAATGGTGTGTCAAATTTCTATGTGTATATGGTTTAGGAGAGCATGACTCAAATCATTTTTTGCTGAGCTATGGTGAATGTGCCAATCTTTATCTCAAACAAAAATGATGCCAAGAATTGTTGAGCAACAAAATCCCATTAAAATTTCATAACCCTGGAGGATTGCCAAGATGAATTAAAACTAATTAGAATCCACCATTTACCAACAAGGCCACACATTGACCTTTTCCAACTAAGCTAATATTCAGACAATATGTAAAAAATGTAGATCACTACCATTGAAACTGGTATGCTTGTAGAGGATAACTCATGCAAGGATTTAAAGTATTTTGAGCATTTATGACAATGTATTCATGGGTTTTAAGGGTATTAGGAACACCATGATTTCTTGTGATGGTGTTTTTAACAAGGGATGTACTAGCAAGATCTTGAGCTCTATGCCATTTGAATTTGAATTCATAGTGACCTGGTGGAAATCAAGGGAGTTTAGGTTTTGGGAATTTGGTTTCAGAGTGTGGGAATAGTGAGGTCTTGAACATGACATGTCCAACATGAGAGAGTCTATATATGGAATATTTCGACTAACTTTTTTTTAGTACAAGCACCAATTTGGCTCATATCTGATTCATAAATTGATGTGTTCTTGTATCATGCAGTAGACAAATCTATTGGAAAACTATTGTATATTGATTCACTCAACAAGAATCCAACATGCTTTTTGTATTACATTCACACACTAGATTCTACTCATTTTTGACCTTGTCATTAGATCTAAGAATTAACTGAGTGATCTACTTTGACATTAGAAAATAACATGGACTACAACAATTTCATGAAGCTTACATATCTTATAACCTCTCATATCCCTCATTCATGGTGCAAAGATAAAAAAATTGAACTAATAAAAGATTAGAATTGAAACCATAGATTCACATTCATGGCACAATGGTGAAATTCAAAATATTTCAAGATTTTCACCCTAAATCCAAAAGAAAAGAAGCATAAGCATTTATGCGACCTTTCTTGCTTGAGTATAAATATTTGCTTGACCTATGTATGTAGATCTACCATGTCAAAAATATCTCATGGATCACTACCATGGAGTTATCAGGCCCTGAAGACTAAATATATATGATTATCAACCTCTCTTCACCATGGAACTATCATGCCCTTAAGACTATAAGAGCTTTGATACCATGTTAAGAAATAAAACAAGTAAGAGAAGAAGAGACAATAACTTCTTTACCCATTTAAATTCTGAATCATATAAGATCAAAGATCAAAGTGGAAATTGAAGATAATAATTGCTTCCCTTTCTTGGAAAACTCTTGATGATTCCATTTCCCATCAAGTGTAGCACAAAAAGAATCATATAGACAAGTACATCCATGCTAACTAACACCATTTTGTTGCACAAAAAGATGGAATCCTTAAAACCCTCATTACCTAGGATTTTGTGATCTCCAATAGAGGCAACTTGGAGCTAGAAAATATCACTTGTCATCCACTTTCCTCAAAAATGGTTACAATTGCATGTAGATCTATTGAGCCTTCTGCAAAATAAATAACTCACTTAAGAATTGTTTTCCTACTAACTCCATTACCAACTCCACTTTTGATACCACTAGCTCCACTCCATTTATCACCCTCCCTTTTATTCGAGGAGTGACTGACAAAATTACCAAGATCCTCACAAAGGGAAACATTATATAACTATCTACATGCACCCTAACACATCCCTAACACATCCCTAACACATTAAAATACCCCTTGGACGATATATGTGTTCATTTAATTTTAATAGATATTTTAAGAAAGTATTACTCATCAAGATCTTACAAAAGATTATATTATTTTAATGGATTTTTTTTATTTCCCAAGGGTGGAAAAACTACCATAACTTAGTTGTCAAGTGGAAGTAAAGATTGTTGTTATTGGTTTCTATCCATGAATGTGGGTTGACTCATCACTGTTATTCAAGGAAAACTACACCAGATGAAATAACTTGTTGATAGTCCATAAAGGGTAGACTTTCATTCCTGCCAGATTCCTTTTTGTCTTGGGCTATTAACTTGTTTCTTTACAATAAGGAAGACCAACCCTTAGCTAATTAGAAGCAATTTTATTTCTTACCATAATGCCATAAGGCAATTTCATTCTAGATAGTATCCTCAAGAAAGCCAGTATCCCTTATGGTCATCATCAAAGCTACCTATAGCGGGGCCATGTTCTTTCTAATAACATTTAACCTTAATCTCACACATAAAACCAAATACTACCTCGTGTTACAATTAACCTCTTACCCGACATTTTATAAAAACAATTCCTTTTCAAAATCTTAAAAACATTCATTAAAATAATCTTAAAAACATCCATTAAAATAATGAATATTTTTATGAAAGTATTATCCATCAAGCATATAACATTTTAATGAATGTTTATCCATTATTTATTTATGAAAGAATGAATCGCTTACCAAAGTCTTAAAAATTATACATGAAAATAATCAATATTTTAGAAAAGTATTATGGATTTAGAAAAGTATCATCCATAAAGGCCATATTATTTCAATATTTTAAGAAATTGTTGACCATCAACGTAAGCTAAGTCCACATCTCAATACTAATATCTTGTAGTTGGTGTGTTGCATGACAACACTTATGGTTGGCGTATTGCATGAAAATATTTTGTCCACGTTCAATGCCCTTTCATAAAAGCCAAGTCACAACAAACAATCAAAGGGGTCCATGATGTAACCATGAAAGTTATGTTCATGATTATAACACATATCAACTACACGTACAATCACGTTTTCTCACCTAACTTCACAAACACACATAATCCACCACCTAACTTCACAATACATATAATCCACCATGTCATTGAAGGGATGGGTTGTGATCACATGGTGATGTTAATGCTTACGATCTAAGCCAAACATTATTTAGTGAAATTATTACATGACAAGAAGTAAGCATGACAACTTATTTAGTTGAAATTATTACATGGCAATAAATAATATTTATAAAATTTTTGACATATAAATAATATTTATAAACATATTGATATAAGACAAGTGTGGCATGCTAAAGGAGAGGTATAATGACATGCAAAGAATCTCAAGAGGCACATAGGGAAGATGAATCAATAACTAATAAGTTACTTGTAAAAGGCACATAGGGAAGATGAATCAATAACTAATAAGTTACTTGTAAAAGGTTAAAAAAAATAAATCAATTACAAACTTACAAATCTAAAGACTTTAAAGAAAAATGGGTTGGAAATTCATACTTAAGAGAATGTCATTAACTATCAAATAAAAAAAACTTGACATTCAGACTTCTTGTTGACATTCAGACTAACAATAATGTTTTTAAAACATGCAATCCACAACAGTGGTAGATAAGCCTATATTTTGTGTTAGAAAGAAATTACAGAATACTAATCACGGTGATCCAACACTATCATAGGGTAAGTGCACACCAAAACAAGGAGAACAAACAATTATGAGAAGGTGGGTAGGTTAAACCTTTACAAAAATCTCAATGTTTTGCAGTTAATTTAATTTGTAAGCCCATAGTTTAGTTAATGATATTCTACACCCATTCGACTAATATTAACAAGATCTACTATGAAAATAGGAAATTTAGTGAGACTATAGATTAAATAAAAATATGTTAATGGTAAGATAAGATATGGGCAAATTATGAAAAGGTGGGTAGATTAAACCTTTATAGAAATCTCAATGTTTTGCAATTAATTTAATTTGTAAGCTCATAATTTAGTTAATGATATTCTATACCCATTCGACTAATATTAACAAGATATACTATGAGAATAGGAAATTTAGTGAGACTATAGATTAAATAAAAACATGTTAATGGTAAGATAAGATATGGGCTTTAGTGCCTCAATCCATATTACTGGTAGAATTAGTTATAATTCAATACAAAATTTACAATTTCAGTTTTCAGTGTAGTACTATTATCACCCTATTAAATACAAATTTAGATTCCATTGTTGATATACAATTCCCATTCAATTACAAGAATAAACATGTTTTTTTTTACACATATATATAGATCTTTACTTAGAAACAAATATAACCACAGTTGAATACTGTAAGCGAAAGATTTTCTGCTGACGATGTAAACTCCTTTTATGACCTTGCACAATGTCCAATTTCTTCACCTCCCAATCACAAGACTTCACCGGTACCTCCCAACCAATGCTAAGGGCACTCTTCTTCTCCCTTAGCCCCCCAAGCCATAAAGAGGCCACACACAAAAACCAGAATGCAATAGCTCCCAAGATTTCCTCGCAAGGAAGAGCTTCCACTCTTTTCACAAGCTTGGATTCCCAACTCTCACAAGTAAAACAAAGTCCAACAAAATTTTGGCAGCACAACATTACTAAGAAAAGTGAGATCCTTTTCCCCTCTTCTCCATTTCCATTATAGAAAAACCCTCAATGACACATGTATGCACAAATGATTAACTTTTTAATTAAGCTTACTCACCCATACACTTGTCACACTCTCCCCAAGTTGCACAATTAATTACCCTTTTTATTTTATTTTAAAGACCATTTTCCCTCACATTCCCCAATGTGTTCCTATTTTTGCTCGTAGTTATCCCTTTGTTCCCCAAATTCTCATTTAATAAGTGTCTCCTAACTAGATCTTAGTTAGAGTTGGATTATGAGTCTTCTTTTAGTTAAATTTAATGGTAGTTTGAATCAATATGTTATTCTGTGTGTACACCTATTCTCTCATGTTTTATTTATTTCTATTTTAAAAATCCCTTTTATTATTTTCATGCACACATGTGCAATTTTCCCAACCTTTTAGTTTTTATTCCCTCTTTTCCTAGAGTTTGATTTATCTCAAATCTTTTAACTTATTTCACATTTTATTTAGTCCTTTATTTGAATTTAGACTTAGACTTAGTTTAGATTTAGGCTTAGACTCTGGTTATGTTTCTAAGTTTATAATTTACTGATTAATTAATACTTTGTCCTATCAATGTCTAAGCATTTTATTAATTTTCTAGGCCATCTAGATCTATTGACTCACATTTTAATTATGGAATGTGCCCTTCAAGACACACCTTTGTGCTCCAAGGGTGCCACTCACCTTTGACTAGTTTTGGAAGTTTGTCTGACCCTTGGATTCAACACTCCATTCGGTTGATCTTGTGAGAGACTAAGAGATTCTAAGTAATAAGGATTATTCCTTATAGTGCGCCCCTTAGATTTCTTTGTGAGTGATTGTCTTAGTCTTCCCTCACGACATCATGTAACTCACGAACTAGGTAATCATTAACCTATAGTTCAGGTCACGATGAGAGTGCTAGTAGGCTATGTTATCACATAGTTGTCAAAATATCGCAGGATGACCAAGTCCGTGGTCTGCGCATATATTAGCCTTGACCACAAAGAACAACATTCAGAAATGCCCATATTAATCTGAGTTTGCGTCTGACAAAGGAATACACACATAGTCTGACAGAAGAAGGCACAGACGTAAAGCATTGAATGAGATAGCCAGGTCACACTCTTGACAATTGTGGACTGAGCTAATTATAACTAGATCAGTCTTTATTTTGTCATGGGGGGGGTGTTCTTCATAGGCTGGAGAGCCAAGTGAGTTTCAGGAGCAGGGCTTTGTAATTTTTCAATTTGTATGTCTGCGGGCTTGGATTGTAAATATATGTTATTGAATATTCCTTTGAATCATTTTTATCAGACCATCTTCTTAGTTTATACATTGTTTCATGATTTCCTTCTTGTCTAAATGTAGTATCTGTGATTCATGGATTCTTGAGGTGATGGAGGATCTGTTGCTATCTTTCCCATGTTCATCGTTCATCACTCAGACCCTTCTGTTTTCCTTATTATCTGAATGTAATCTTTCTGATTTATGGATTCCTGAGGCGATGGAAGATCTGTTGCTATCATGCACATCTTTCATGGTTCGTCAGACATTCTCTTTTTTTATTGTTATCTGGATTTAGGATCTGTCTGATCTATGGATTCCTGAGGCAGTAGGGGATCTGTTGTCATCTTGCCCATTTTTCATGGTTCATCACTTAGACATTTTCTATCTTCTTCTCCTCATCACCACTTAAATCCCTTTGTTTGATAGGTGGTTTAAATGCCTTCCTTATTCACGATACTTAATACTCCATAGCCCAATGGTCCCAAACTTATCTTTAGTTACTTCTGTTATCTTTTCCTCTCTCTACAATCTCATTGATCTTACCCAGTCACACCATTTTAATCATTTTACTTTATTTTGATGGCTATTGGGCTTATCCTCTTGCAGTCGGAGGGTAAATCTCAGTGCTAACATGAATGGTGACGTTGTCGGGGATGAAAGTGAAGACATCTTCCCTGGGAGAATGAGAACGAATAGATCTGGTTTTAGATGGTGAACTAAAGCTGGACACATTATTCTGACTGCTTATCTTTCACCATGGCAACTCCATTGTTTGAAAATATATTGGAGACTCGACTGTGTAGAATCTGTTGGTGAATCCACTGAAAGGATACAAATCAAATGACTATGGAGGCTATCCTAGCCAAGAGGTTTGCCCCATAAAATTTTTCTTCCATAGCTGGTTATCCACATCCCTTACCTCTAGCTGATGAATGGCATGAACTTTTGCCGAGATTTGTGAAGGCTGTGAGAATGAAGAAGGTACATTAGATGAGGAATCAACTCTTTCTCTTCCCAATTCATCTGCATCAAATGAAAGTTGTGTTTGTTTCCTCAGCCAGGAAAGTGCAGAAATTGAGTCTGTTATGGAAGCTGGTATTCTTTGTAGTCCTTTCTCTAAAATTCCTAGATATGAGCAGCCTTCTTTTGACTCATATAATGATAATGAGACATCGCTTCCTGGATTGGATCTTGAAAGGCAACCTATGTTTAGTAGTGAGAAACAATTTTCTATTGTTGGACAAAAGATACCTCTTTGTATGTCATTCAAGGCTCCTCCTTTGTTTGATCATTATGGAGACAATGACGAAGATGCTAAGGTGTTTTTCATCTTAGAAGCAGAAAGCACTAGCAACCAACCTTCTAATGAAAGAGAAATCTTTTACCAAGAGCAACATGATAGAGAGAAAGAGCCATCCATTGGTATACATGATGAAATGAAGGAGGTATTTTCTTGCCAGTTTAGTGTTCCTTATTATAAATTTTATGAACCTGTAGGGTTATATATGGAGTTGAATTTTCCAAAAGCATTGGAGCCTGCAAAATTAATCATCTTATCATCACTTGGAGGTTTTTTCAGCGTTCCAAAATATGTTTTCATTCTGCTATCATACTTCCCTTACCATTTGTGGATCATTTGCAGTGAAAAGATGAATTATTTTACCAAATAGTCTGGGTGGCTCTGGTGGAATTTTTCTTTCACCTAGCACATTGTAAAAATTAGTTAGTGTAGGTTTGTACATAAATAAGCTCCTTCTGGAGCATCTGTGTTTTCTTTATTTTCAATTAGACAATGTACATATCAACATGTGGTCCTCAACAAGATGTTTTTTGAACTCGACTCCACAACCCAAAGGCTAAGGAACTGGAACTGCATGTTCTTGGCAGCTCGCAGGGAGTATGCCATCCCTTGTGGAGCCAAATGTTATCACATAGCTGTCAAAATATCACAGGATGACCAAGTCCATGGTCTGTGCAGATATCAGCCTTGAGCACAAAGCAAAGCATTCAGAAAGGCCCATACTGATATGAGTTTGCGTCTGACAAAGGAATATATGCACAGTTTGACAGAAGAAGGTGCAGACGTAAAGCATTGAACAAGATAGCCAAGTCACACTCCTGACAATTGTGGACTGAGTTGATTATAAATAGATCAGTCTTTATTTTGTAAAAGGGGGGGGTGTTCTTCATAAGATGGAGAGCCAAGTGAGTTTCAGGAGTAGGGCTTTGTAATTTTTCAATTTGTATGCTTGTGGACTTGGATGGTAAATATATGTTATTGAATATTCCTTTGAATCATTTTTATCAGACCATCTTCTTAGTTTATACATTGTTTCATGATTTCCTTCTTGTCTGAATGTAGTATCTATGATTCATGGATTCCTGAGGCGATGGAGGATCTATTGCTATCTTTCCCATGTTCATCGTTCATCACTCAAATCCTTCTTTTTTCCTTATTATATGAATATAATCTCTCTCATTTATGGATTCCTGAGGCGATGTAGGATCTGTTGCTATCATGCCCATCTTTCATGGTTCGTCACTCAGACATTTTATGTCTTCTTCTACTCATCACCACTTAAATCCCTTTGTCTGATAGGCGGTTTAAATGCCTTCCTTATTCATGATACTTATGACTCCATAGCCCAATGGTCCCGAACTGATATGCAATTACTTCTGTTATCTTTTCCTCTCTCTACAGTTTCACTGATCTCACCCACTTCCTAAACTGATAAAAAAAAAATTCTACTACTAAACCGATGTGTTGTCCATGTCCAAACTTCTTGTATATTAAAGATTCACCTTAAGCTTGTATTCTTGGCTTCTTACTTAGTCATTTCCATAGTAGCTATTAAAAACTTATTCTTTTGTGATGAACGCCTATAAAATACTTATTCGCTACATTGGTTATTTATGTTTTTTTACCTTTCCTCTACTACGTGCCATGAAGGATGCCTTATTCTCACAAGTTGTCATAAAGGATGTATATAAATAGTTAAAGTTCATTGTACCAGAGTCATAAATTAATCAATTTTAGTTTTAGGATGCCCTATTCTCACAAATTTTCATAAAGGATGTATATAAAATTTTAAAGTTCATTGTACGAAAGTCATAAATTAATCAATTTTAGTTTTAGAATGCTCTATTCTCATAAATTGTCATAAAGGATGTATATAAATAGTTAAAGTTCCTTGTAAAAAACTCATAAATTAATCAATTTTAGTTTTAGTGTCTAATATTTTCCTGGTTTCTAATCATGTGATGGAAGTTAATAGTTCCCTTTTTAAGAATAGTTCACAGTCATATAGGCAAGGGTAGAAAGCACAAAATGAGCCCAATACGATGGACTCCTTGGGGAAAATGCTAAGGAAAAAAATTATAAAGTATTGGGGATGCGAGGGGAACCACATGTATAAAGATTGTGCTTATAAAGGAGATAAGATGATGATTGTGAATAACCTTTATGAATTTGATATAGTGGAAGACATGGAAAAGAGCATACCAAGAATCTATGTATCCTTGGACAATAGACAAGTAGACTATCAACCCCACATGATTGAGGTGGAAGTTGGAGTATTAAGGGGACTTTCAAGTGAAGTCGGTGCACATCCTAGATCATAAATTCAAATTTCTTAGCAACTGATCCATTGGCCTAGTACAATTCCAATGAACCTGCTATGGTCCTGAAGATGCCACATGAGAGTATGAAGATGCCATGTGGCAAGAGTACCCTCAACTTTTTGCAGATTCTAAGGTTATATGAACGGACATTTGTACATATGTGTATAAAGAATCCATTTTGATGTACTTGGAGTTCCTAGAGACACAACTCTGAGACTTCATCTCTGGTCTGTGCTAGATCCCTGGAAGAGAAGTGGGAGTGTCTGAGGCAATGTGGTGTAGAGAAGGTGGTATACTTCCTTGGGATGTGTCAGATGAGGGGAACGATAGATTTCTGTTTGGAATTGTTGTAGGAGTCATTAAATTGCAAAACTGATGATTTTCGTAATGTGAAATTTATGTATGTATGTACATGTAAACTTGTATGGTGATGTGCACTAATGACAATTCAAATTGTAGGGGGATGGGATTGTAACACCCCGATTTTTACCCCCAATGTAGCATTGTATATTTGCAAGTATTATGAATGGTTGCAATCCATGTGATGTAATATGTAAACATTGCACATGGAAGAATAATAAAATGAAATACATCGTTGGCTATATACTATTAGGTTAAAATTGACTCGATGAAATATTCAAAGTTGTTAGGTTAACAATGGTGGATTTAAGCACATGGTTTTGGTAGCCTTTGGTTTTGGAGCTTGTGGATTACATGTAATGAAATCCTTTAAAGGTTGGTGATACTCCATTGTAATGTGTCAAGAGTTAAGAGGTGAATTTGGTTGTCTTTACATGGTTTGGTTAAGGGAAATAATATATCTATTGTTGGATAGTTTTCCCCGTTAGGGTTTTCCAAGATAAATTTCGTGTGATTTATGTGTGAATGTTGCTATGTTATTTTTATTTTTATCTCTCTTGCATTTTTATTTTCTCACATATGGTATCAGAGCATTTATTGGCTTTAGGGGGACACCTGTGTGGCTAAGGGTTTATCTCGAGTCTGTTACAAACCTTGTTATAGTGGGATCTTTGCAGTATCGATTCTTGTGGGAAAAGTTTTGAGTTGTGGAAGCTCAATATGGAAGATGTTTTGGTAGATAAATATCAAGGTATCATTGTATATCTAGGTACTGAACCTACAGGAATGGAAAAAAAAGAATTGAAAATTTAGATGGGAAGGAAAATAGCACAATCTGGTTGTGTCTCTTAACTTCAATATTATTGAATGTGTCAGGGGAAGCTACAACCAAGTCATTATGGAATAAGTTAGGGGATTTGTATCAGTCTAAGTCCTTGGTAAAAAATAAAATCCTGTGTAACAAGTTGTACAACCTAAGGATGAAATATGGAGACTCGATTGTTGATAATATGCTATCATTGATGTCAACATGGCACACATGCGGAGGAAGTGCACGAAAGGATTATTTCTACTGTACATGTTGGTGTGTTTAATTTTCTAATTAAATCATCCAAGTCATTCAATTTTCAACCCGAGGTAAGCCTTTTATTACAAGGTCATTGTGCAATGTATATGCATACAAAGAACTCTCCTAACACTTTATGGTGAATGAAATCTACTAGTCCTAACTCACACACTCTTTGCACAACTACTGTGAACAAACCATATCCTTATATCAATTTAAAGTTGAAATCAAGTAAGATGCTTAAAGGGAATTATTTAAGAATCAATCCATCTTCTATTGAATTTGAACCAATTGCTAATTATCCAATCCTTACTACTAAAATGGAATCTTAAGGAAAATCACAAAACACATTTTTGAAGAGCAAGGAACACATCTATCAATAATTATAATCCTTTCTTGTAATTGAACAATCCATCTACATGAACTAGAAACACATTCTTGTTGAAATAATAAATATTCTTCTGTAAAGGAAACATACCCTTGCTGCAGTTAATCAAAACACACTCTTAGAGAATTAAAATTGAAACGATTGTTGCATTTAATTGAAAACCCATGCATACCAAATTCGAATAAAGAACTTATTGAAAATAAATTAAGAACAAACTCATGCGGAATTGAAATGAACACTTGCTGCAATGAAACAAAACACTTTCTAGAATAAATTAAGAACACACTCTTGCAGAATTGAAATCAACACTTGCTGCAATGAAACAAAAATGAACTCGTATTGAATTGAATCGAAAACAAACCATTAATAAACCAAACTATAACAATTATACTTAAAACAATTCACTCACATCAATCATCTACACCAATATTTAAACTAAGGAAAATTAATGACAAGACAATCTATTTATGCTAATCTAACTAATAATACATGAACAACAACCCTATTAACGAGGAGGGCCCTTCGTCCTTAGCAAGGGTGGAAAAACTACATAAACTGCAACTTTAAGCACTCATGAATTGATACCACAACTTTCCATATCTTTATTATTCAATCAAAAGGTGCAGATACAATTGTTGTTACTCATTAGTCCGTTGACTATTCTCTATTTTCCCAAAACCAGCCTAACCTGGGAGAAAATATGCTCTACCCTTTTAAACTCTTTCTTCCTCTTCTAATCTTGGAAAAATTAAAATTATGAACAACCTTGAGAATCTTTTGATTCTCAAGTTGTTTGGTGTCATCTTGATTAAGAAGATACACGATATTTCCTCTAACCAATTACAACTTGTATAAATGAATTTTATGGAATTAGTTGGTTGAACTGTCCTAATTATCTGGGTGGAAATATCATGTTTATAACATACAATTGTTGTGACTTAAGGTAATCCACATCATTAATATAAATCAATATTTTTCATATGGGTCCATGGATCAATGGTCAAGTCATCATTATGCGGTGATCCTTTGGCGGTAACAATATTCTATAATAGCGGTGTTTGCGTACAAAATATAGGAGTAGAAACACCTCAAAATAGCAACACCTTGAAGTAGTAACACCTTAGAGTAGAAACAACTCATAGTATCAATGCCTTGGAGTAGCATCACCTCAGAGTAGCAGCACCTTGGAGTAGTAGCACCTCGGAGTAGAAACACCTGGGAATAACAATATCTTGGAGTAGCAGCACCTCAGAGTATCAACTCCTTGGAGTAGCATCTAATTATTCTACAATATTCTTTATCAATTAATAAGTAGTTACCCAACACAGATATCATCCTTCCCTAAATGTAGGAAAATATTAAAGAATCAATGCATCAAATGGACTTAAGATACCGGTGTCAAAAAGGTAATTCTTGGACCATGATAGTTATGGTAAAGGTACGAATAAGAAAGAAAAGGTACGAGATAAGTAACAAAATGATGGAAAAAAGGGTGTCATTCCCATGACTCAACTTCTCCCCCCAACTAAAGCAACTGCATGTCCTCATGAATCCCATTAGTACGAGTCCTCAACCTCTTGTTGTATATGAAGTGTAGTAAGTTTGTATGCTCCAATAGTATCCTCAATGCCGATGTATCCATTACTCATCAAAAAATCCATCCAATAATATTTCTCATATTGAACTTGATATTGTTGTTGGTATTGTCTTGTAGGGAGACAAATAATAGGTAATCTATATATGAGGCCGAGCCACCTAGATCCACACTTTGTCATACACTCCATATACCCACTCACTCTCTATAAATCACGGCCAAAGTTTGGTTACCCATATGTATATCGTCTTCTCAATGTCTCATCAGAGGTTTCCCACCTAAGCTGACTTCCATCCAGGGCATCCTTCAACTACAAATTGATACATTTGGGGAATATATCCAAAACAAGTATCCAAATCTCAATTAAAGTAGCATCTTGTTCATATGTACTAAAAAACCGATTATGTCCCTTGATTATGCTGGAAGCAGGCATAGGTTCTCCCTTAACCCATAACAATTTCTTGGCTCGACTTGCCTTGATGGCCTCATGGGATGCCTTCCATTTTTCTTGGTTGCTGACGAATGAAGTGAAATCCCTCAACTGGATATCTCCAACACAATGAGATAAGTTAAATTTTCTCCCCCCAAACAAAACATATTCATGAAAGTAAATTTCACAGAGTAGATGTTGGTATGCAAGACTTCTCTAAAAGAAGGTCTTCAAGAAGGAAATGGTGGTATCAAAAATTCAAGTCCTATCTTATTTTATGGCCATCAATTGAAACAGGAGGAATTGCTCATGCAGAAATAATGGATAAGCATGGGATGGGTTTCTTCAACTTACCAGTTCCTATGCCAGGTTGCAAACTTTCATTTTTCTATATTGCAGGGTTTTGTCTTGATCTTCTAGTTCCTTTAGCCTCTACCCCATTCTCCTCATATTTTCCTTTCTATGTTCCTGGAATGCTAACTCTTCTGCCCATATTTCTCTTAAATTCCGAATAACCTTTCTATGTTCCTGAGTAGAAATCATCCCTTCTTGGAGTTATGTGGCTAGCTGTTTCCACTTATGAACTTCGAAAATCAATATATCAACATTGGGGGATGATGTTACACTAGTTTCCTTCTCAAATTGGGTGTTCTCATTTCCAGGAATTGTTGGTTCTTGTGTAGAAATAGCCTCTGTGACATGACTATCCATATTCCCCTAATAAATCTTAGTTGTTTCCCCAATTCTTTGTTGTTCTTTTTATTCCTGAGTTGCAACACTCTCATTGGTGATGAGGCAAGGCTCTTTCATTGTTGCATCCAGTGTTGGTTCCTCTTGATCAGTTTGGGTAGCTTCAACATCCCCTTTGTCTTCCTCAATACATTTTATTTGTGTGCCGATTGAATTAAAATTAGATGGTGGAACATCACTCGATGTGCACCCTGCTTGAATAAATATTTCTCTATATGATGGAAACAGTTGTGACTTGCACTTGTTTGTCCCTAAGGTCATGGTTTTAAGGTCACCTGACTTTTCTAATAGTTGAGAAACTTAAGCTAGGGTTCCCAAACCTGAGGAAGTTTCACCCTATTGAAATTTTCCTTTTAATACCTCGAGTTGTTTATCAAGTTTAGAGTTTTCTTCCTTTAATTGATTTACTTTCTCATGTAGGCATAGAGATTTACCTTGCTTAAATCTGGTAATTCTTTCCCTTTCCTTTGTTTTCCCCTCAATAGATTATTTCTCAACATGTTCTTGTGGGCACTCAGCATCAGTCCTTGGTTGAGCTGGTGTTGTTGCTGAAGAAGACCGGGTTCTTGCTTCCTTTGTTTTCCCCTTGTTTATAGTAGTTTGTTATTCAATAGGTTCTTTTGGGCACTCAGTGCTGGTCGATGGTTGGACTGGTGTTGCTACTAAAGAAGACCTCACTTTCCTTGTCTTTAATTTTTCCTTCTTTACAGTAGTTCGTTCTCTAGCAGGTTCTTTTGGGAACTTAGTACTAATCAACCAATTGAATAATTGGGTTGGTGCTACTATTGAATAATACCTAGTTATTCTCTTAGGGGTGTCCTCATTAATCACTTGGGGTGATCTTATTTTCCTTTTATTGTGCTGAGAGTTCTCTTATATGACCGGAAAGGGTTTGTATTCTTCAACAAGAGGGTTTTCTTATATGACAATTTACACCGGATTTAGTAATGATGGGGTATAATGGAGGCATTGTGTTATTTATGGTAGGTCAGCATGGAAGCAAGTGTCTCATAATGACATTCCTTCCCCGCAACTAAAGGTGGAATCCTTCCTTGAATAATGTGGTAGGGTTCGACAGTACAAGTGTAATGACACGTTGAACATTAAAATCATGGGAGAAAGTAGGAAAAAGACATACTTATGGGGCCACTTACTGTACGTCCCAAGAAAAAAAATGAGTGTAAGTCATGGCCTCTCATGGATAATGACGCGTTGTCTGTTGTGAGTGCTCTTTCTGAGGTACAAATATAGCAATGTCATACGCGAGTTCCGGTGCAAGATCCTAGAGCTGCAATAGAATGTCACATCATTGAGCTAATGATAAGAAATGAAAAAGTAGTGATTGTTTATTAATTGGGTTAGCTTTCATTGATGTCAACCCTTGAAGAAAGTCCAGTAGTGAATTTTGGTAGCACAAAGGTTTGGGTAGTGGAACCAAGTTTGTTTGATGGATAATGGTATGCGTTTTGATATATTTACAGGTAAGACTATTCTAGATGGACAATACATGTCATGCCATTTTCGATGGTATGTGGAACATCACATAACTCCTCAGAGTTAGAGAGTTATGGCCATATGAAGTTGGAGAACCCTCATGAGTCATCTAGAAGCCCCAAAATGTCAAAGTGTTTGCAAAAGAAATTATTTAAATAATAAAGTTAATGGAGAACTCCATAAAATAAAGAAAGTGGGATGCTACATGAAAGTATAAATAAGAGGAAAGGCTCTCTCATTTAATCACACTTGAATATCATTGGATATCTATTTTTGTGAAAGGTTATTTGGGAAGGTATTATTGATAGAGAGAAATTGCAGCAGAAAAAGTGCGGCAGGAAAACTGCGACAGAAAATGTGTGGCAGAAAAAGTGCGACATAAAAATCGCGGCAGAAAAAGTACGGCAGTAAAATCGCGGTAGAAAAAGTGCAGCAAAAAAATCATGGCAAAAATTCACGGCAGAAAAAGTGCGGAAAAAAATCGTGAAAACAACATGGTTGGGGTCTATTTATAAGAGATATGACACATATTTTTTGAGGTATGTTTTGTGAGCTAGGGTTTATCTCTTGAGATGGTATTGGATGTTCAATATTGATGCATATATCAAATTTGTTGAGGGATACAATTGGTATTTGGTTGTTGGTATTTGGCATATGGGTATTGGTCTTTTGGTTGTGATGTGTTGCTGAAGTTGTTGGTTTAGCTTGAGGCTACATAATAGTGAGGTTGTGGCACATGGCTTGATGTAAGGGCTTATGGTATTTGGTTATGGATAGTGTGATGTATTGCTAGAGAAATTTTGATGGTTATATTGGTAAATGTACTTGGTTTATGGTTGAGGTACATGGTTGAGACTGTTATGAACATAAAATATACATAAATAGATATTCATAACATAATAATAGTTAATAAATAATAATTATTAATAATGAAAGGTCATGTCTCAAAGGACATGACTATTGGTAAAGGGCA
>ML779363.1:122477-133305 GCA_009831015.1 Picea engelmannii
TATTATTCATTTATTGTTTACAGTCCTATATGGATTACTTTGTTATATTCCAAGTATTTTGGATAATTCTTGTGTGAGCGAACTTTGTTCGTCTCATTTGGTATCAGAGCTACGTTTTTCTGATCCTGGCCTTTGGCCACCCTTTTTATCAGATCTTGTCTGATTCGACTTTTAGCCAACCCCATCATTTCAGAGTTTCTCTGAGAAATTTGGTCCTTGACCACCAACCAGGACTTTGGCCATATTTTCCAGGCTTTGTCTGACAAAGGCTTTTTAGCCACTCTCAAATCTTTTCGGAGCTTCTCCGACTCCAAGGTCTTTGACCAAAGTCTATCCCTTGGCCATTTGCATTTGGAAATTCTAGTGAAGCACTAAACCATTCCACTACAAAGAAATCAACTAAAAGAAGAAGAAATCTAGTGCTACAATTCAAAAATATATATAATAATTAAAAAAGTATCATTTTTTTTTTGCAAAGAAATATCTATAGAAAGGTTAATTTGGGCAAACATTACAAATTTAAAATTGAAGAACGGTTATTGAACAAACTCTCTTCTTTGACCAAGAACTAGTCATTGGATTTTATTTATTTATTTTTTGTTCCAAATCCCATTCAAAAAATAAACTATTTCATTGCAAAATCGAAGAAATATCAAAAACATTGAATTATCAATACCATTCCTATAAAAAAATCATTCCAGCAACATTGAATTAAAAAATATATTAAAAAAAAAGTAAATCATTTGATTCCAGCCATCCATAAATTGTTGCCATTGATCCGTATAGTGTAACCATACCAATTGTCTGTGAAAACACAATTGATTACAAAATTGTTGATTTTAAGACCGTACAGACGTCACAATCACTCTGTCCACAGTACAACTCAGTCCACTAGTCCGCTTCAGTCTGCCATAAAACCACTGTTGGTGTCCACCGTACTACCCGTCATATCACTGTTCGCTGTAGAATCATTGTCTATACTGCCACTGTTGTTTTCCATAAAACCACAAAACCCACTGTTGTACACTTCTATACCAGCCACAAATCATTTTCGTACAACGATTTAAAATCGAAGGTCAAACCATCCGTACAGAGGCATCCGTACATCAAGTAGAGATTTATTTTTTTGCAGCCTGGACATCCAGCAGAGATTTAAATTTTATTTTTGCAGCTCGTACATTATCACCATACATTGTCTACACAATCTCATTCAACGACGAATAAAAAAAGTCTATACGATACGAACCGTACACATACAACCATCGTGACCATTCGTATCAAGCTAAAAGGAATTAGATTGAGACCATTCGTATCAAGCTAAAAGGAATTAGATTGAAGTGATATATATATATATATATATATATATATATATATATATATAAAATTAAGGATTGGGAAAAACATTATTTAAAAAGGGGAGAAATAAGGAAATAAAGTTCTTTTATATACTTGTATATATAATACTTATATAAGTAACTATAAGAACATACAAAGGGTTATAAAAAGTATTAAGCATAAAGTATAGAAAAGAGATATTGGAAAAAAGGTGGAGAGGAAATTATACATAAAAAAAAAAAAGGATATAAAGGATCTTTATTATAATCCAAGGTTTATAATATATCATTAAAAAAAGAAGTTACTTTTCATTAGTGTTTTTTATACCTTATGTTCGCACCCAATTTGTCACCTGTTGAGCAAATCGAGGGTGCTTGCATGCATTGTTGGGTCTTGCAGGGCACAATAGTTGTGGAGGAAAGGGTTAGAAGAAACAAAACAAACTACAAGCTAATATCAACTGAAAACAAATTAAAACTGTGAAAAGAAACAACAAACACCAAAAAACAAAAAAGACAGATGTCACCAATGGTTTTGAGCTGGTCTATTTGATGAAATCAGAGCAAGACGAAGCAAGAGAACAATGGTTCCTTCTTCCCCCAACGGAAGGCTCTTGAGGCCCTCACACAGTTTGCTTTCCTTACAATGAGAAGAACTGAGCATGGCAGTGAAAGAACTCCCAACGATGCTGTCGATGTGTTTTCGTTAAAGAATGAGTCCTTAACAATCTGAGGAGCATAACAATGCCTGAAATTCCTTGCCAAAACAATGTATCTTCACGGATTTTTATAGCAGATCCTCGGGTGATTATGTAACCTCTTCAAAGTGTGAAAAGGGGCCCTTTAGGGATTCCTTAGGTCATTAACCCGCCTACCCTGCGGATTCGGCTCGGATTTGGGAGTCAAATCAGATTGGGAGCCGGTCCGTAAGCAGTTGAGAGGCCGGCCAATTCATAAATGTGCCGTTTTAGCAGGTGCGCGGGTTTTGTTGTTGACAGCCGCACATCGTGCGTGCATGCGCGCAGAGTACGTTCTTGTCCTGCGCATGTGCACGCGCACCAAACTACTGTGAAGCGCCCTTCAATTTTGGTTATTTTGTATAGTTTTTGACCTTTCTGGACTGCTGTGAAATTGATTCAGTGCCATGAATGACTTCATTGCTGTTTTGATGATGCAGAGTTCTTGTCGCCATGTGTGGACGAAATTTCAGTGATAACAGATGCCCCTTGATGGATGAGGTTAGGAGCATACGTATAGCTGAAATCCATCAATGTTTCTTCTACTGAGAATGTTGTTGTAAGGGAAAGAAATAGTGGGACCATTTAGAGTGATCCGTTGGAGAAAAAATGAACCGGTATCTCAACCTTTTGAGAGACGTGCAGAAAAAATATACAACTGTGTACAAACGAGGCGGGCATGCCCCATGCTCGTTTTATGTAACTCTGAAAAAAGATGACGGAAGTGTTGGTGTAGACAACTGCAGCGCCCTCAGGGGCGGTAATGATAAAGGCAGAAGACAATTCTGCAAAGGAACATACTCTGAATAATAGGCAATGATCGTGGTAATAAGCAGCGACGATGATGTGGGCATTGATGGCCCTACCATGTTCAGAGGTCTTCGGCAAATGATAAAAATAACTGCAATAGTCGCAAAGTAAGACCCACCATAACATGAGAGAGTGTTGGCGTCGAATGTTATGGGGGCCAATGACAGCAGGGAGCAATGGTGTTTCACCCTGTGCCGTCCGAGATCTCTCATTAAAATAGAGAATGAGAATAAAGATACCGTCGCCCTTCTGGAAAAGTGTGCTGATGTCGACAAAAGGGGGACGCGTCTCCCAGATGCAAAAAGGGCTCCGTGGAATCTACTGTGATGAGGAAGTGGTAGAGGTACATGGACGAAGTCAAGGAATGAGATGACTCAAGACTGCCCTTGGCTGGAGGATGTATGAGAGAAACAGTGGCCGCAACCGTGTAACAAGGTCGAGTGTCAGGGGGATGACAAGACCGGTGCTAAGTTGTGCCAGAGGTGGGACAAGGTGAACAAATTCAGAGGGTAGAGGTAACCGACCTGGGGAGTGCTCTGAAGATATGGACGATGCCGGCAAGGGTAAATGATAAGTAATTCTCTAACCAAGGGTGACATGGGTTGCGTGTGGCCAAAAGAAAGCAAGTTGCCAACGGTGACGACAAAGAATGTAATGACTGGAAATAAAGGTGTTTGTACAATAAATAATAAATAATTTTGGGGAAAAAAGTACAAATATAGAAACGGGTGCCCCGGTGTGAAATGCGTGCCCCAGGGAGGGCATAATTGTCTTGGGAAACTGATGAAAGGTGAGGGCCCCATTGGTGAGTTTCTGTATGAGGTAGGTGAAATGAGGGTAAGTTCGCAGATGGGCAAACTGAGTGTGGATGAAATGAAGGGCTCATGATCCTGCGGAGGTGCAGGTAAAAAATAGAACCATAAAGAGATAATCCTGGAGTCCATGTGGGAAAGCTAGCAAAATGAAGAGAAAGAGTATGTGGCTGATTCACGACATGATGAAAGACTATCGAGACTCCCATCCGTAAAGGGTAATGAAAAACAACATGAGTGTCAAAAGTGCTAGAGGGTGCTATGAATGGGACAACTCATGTGGGTGAGAATGCTACCGGGTTGCAGTACCGAAGATGCAAATAGAGGTGTGGGTACTGCAGAGCCGAGAATGAGGATCCTAAAGGCTAATATCAGAGGGTGTGACTGGAAATGTAAATGCAATATAGTGGGATAGACTACATGCCAGTGCTGAATATATACCTGAAGGGATGATGTCAGTGACCGATGAGCAAGTACCTGCGCACATAACAACCAAATACCCAAAGTGAACAATATCTGAAGAGAATCAAAGATACGAGCATGTATTTGACAAATGTGACTATGCGTGTGCGTACCTGACCATGATATGAAAAAAAGGCGCCCCGGGGGCTCATGATGAAAAGCGACCCAGGGACTGCTGAAATGTAGGTGGCGGGATGCTGATCCTATGGCTGAAGACGGCTCAAAAAACGGACACTTTGGGCTCCTGGAATGGTGAGTGGAAGTTTGGCAAAAGGCCTATATATAGCTGTAGGGCCCACATTGCCACCTCATTTGTAGCTACTGCAATAGTGATTTTCGGAGCAGATCCAGAGGAGATTGGGTGATTCAGGGAGCACGAGGTAGCCGATTGATGGTGTGTGAGCTTCAGGTTAGTGGTCTGATCGTCCTGCATAGAAATAGGTTTCTAATTTTTGGGCGGGGTAGGTACGGGGGCCGTACAAGGGGTTTTTAGGGGTTTTTTCTTAGGATGTGGGCCCGCATGCGTAGGCGATTCAGTGGAAGGCGCGCATACGTGCGCGCCTATCCATTGAATACACGTGCATTGATGCGTGTGGGGAAGAATTTAAGGCGCTCCCTAGGGGTGCGCCTGTGAGGTGGACAGGTGCGCACTAGCACGCACCTATGGGGTGAACAGGCGCGCTCCAGAGCGCCCCTGTGGGTTTGACAGGCGCACCCTAGCGCGCGCCTGTATTTGTGAACAGGCGCGCTCACGAGCACGCCTGTGAGAAAAATAGGCGCGCATACATGCACACCTGTATAGTGAACAGGTGCGCATGTGTGCGCGCTTGTGGGTGGTAAAACCGCACTTTAGAGGCAAGTTTTCAGGGTAAAAAAGTAGCCTTTTTGATGCATTGGATGGTTGCATTAGCTGATATAAGAATCTGTGTTGTGTGCAGGTGGCTATCAGTGATCATGGATGTGTGGTGGCACGAGAGAGATTGGTCGCAGCTGCGGGACGCTGTGGCCAATGAAGGGCCTGCGGTTCGAGCGGCTTTAGAAACCAGTGGGTTGCTAAAAATTTTTGAGTGCCCGTTGATACAGGCACAAGAGTATTTTCTGCAGTTCTTGCTCCAGATGTGGAGCCCAGATCTGCACTGCTTCCTCATACGAGGAGAGAAGATCCCCTTCACTGCGGTGGAGGATATCTATTTCTTGACTGGGCTCCCCTTTCGGGGAACACCGCTACCGGCAGAGCCTGTGTTGCCGAGGGACACTCATCTGCGAGATGTCGCCGAGCGATATTGCTCAGGTGAACACTACATGTCTGGGACTGTAGTGAGTATCAGCAGGATAGATTTGTTGTTGCATCGTTGCGTAGCGACGATGGTTGTTCGGGTGTATGGGTCATTGGCGACCCACCAGATCAGTGGTGGCGGGCTGCTGGTGATAGAGAGGGTGGTGGTAGGCCATGAACGGTTTTCCTGGGGTTTGACATTGCACGCGCGGATGATCGCCCAGCTGGACCGTTGTCGGTCTACAGGTACCGGGGAGTTTGCGTTTGGCTCCATCTTGGTAGCCTAGTTTCTGGAGAGGGTGCCGATGCTGTGCCCACGGGTTCTTTTAGAGGCGCCTGGGGCGCGAGAGCCTCGACTGAGGCGGTGGTCTCATATTTTGGTTCGCCACGGTGGTGGCGAAGGCGGGCACTACTTCACGGTGCAGGCGGCGCAGATCTGGCGGCAGATGCCACAGGTCATACTTCGATACCCCTATGCTGGGGTGGACTTTCGGGGGGACCCGGACATGGTATTGCCTCATAGAGAGGTTTTTTATGACCGAGGTATGTTGAGTTTTGTACGTTTTGATTTACGTTGTGTTTTTTGATATACCAGTTCATATTTATGATGATAGATACTGATATGATCATGTGTTGGTTGTTTTGTGCATGTGCAAATTTGGCACCTCGCAGGCGTGAGGTGGAGTTCCAGAGAGTGCCGACTCAGCAAGAGCTGGAGAGACCACCACGTGGAGGGAGACGTCGGCGAGATGAGGCCGTGGGGGCACTAGTAGAGCCCGAGAGACCGGCGAGGAGGCGTCGATTTGATGACCCTGGTGCGGGGCCATCGCATGCTCCTCCGGCAGCAGTCGGAGTAGACTTTGATGATATACGTCGTCGTCTGGAGACAGTGTTACAGGACGTGCCTGAGGGCATGTGGATCCACATCCAGGACGAGGGGTTCCTGGAGCAGTGCATTGGATTACTTCCACCATGGCGGGGGATAGTGCGACGAGCATCTGTGCTCGCCGCGATGACGAGTGGACGCTTGCCACCTGGGTAGGGGGGTCCTGCGGATGTTCCACCACCACCACCTGGGGCAGGTGGGGGTGGGCCACCACCTCCTCCTGAGGGAGGGGCAGCTGGGGGTGCGATAGAGGCACCCTGATGGATCTATTTTGTATATCTTTTTGATATGCTGGTGAGCCGATTTTTGTACCGAGATGTGGCACTGGCCTGCGAGCCGATGTATTTTTGTATGTAAACATTCGGATGGCCGGATAGGCCCATATATATATATATGAGTATACATATTTTGAGATCCAAAATGTTGTGTTTACATGTGTTTTTGTGTTGATGATGATGATGTCTATCTTATCTATATGCTGTGACAGGATGTATGAGATCTGTTATGTATGTGTAGCTTGATGTGATATATGCCAATCTAACACTGTGTTAGCTATTTCATCAGTTGTTTGATTCAATTGTCTTGGAATATGTGTAAATGTAATGGAATAAAAATGTCAAGATAATAATCTAACCTCCAGGTATTTGCGAAAGAGGCACGGATCGTGTACACGGTAAACATTGTTGAGCTGGAGAACGACTAGTTGATAGTCGAGGAAGACGCTGAGGTGACGGATATGATGACGCTGGGTGTCGGCTAGGAGGCCAATGACAACAGTATATTCGGCTTGGTTGTTGGTTGCTGACCCCAAACATATGCCGCTTGAATGTAGCATTTCATGTGAGGGGGTGTATAAAGCCCAAGCCGCTGAAGTGAGATTTTGTGTCCAACGGCTGGCGTCGTCGACGTAACCAATGTGGTAGGCTGGTGAAGGAAGCATCTGTCAATAGCAAAAAGGATAGTTTAGGCGAGGGGGGTGAGAGAAAAAAGATTAAAAACACTAGAAAAAATAAAAATGACCTAAAGTAGTGTGACTACTTTTAAGCATAAAACTTCTTGAGGTATAACCCATTGACGGGTTCCTAGAGTGAGAGGCCTTCGGGGGAGGCCAGGATGTATGCACCTTTGGTGAGGAAATGTTGGATGATGTAAGGGCCATGCCAAAGTGATTTGAATTTGCCGTGGCCAAAGGTATCATGAGCGATATCATAGGCTAGGACAAGGTCGCCTTCGCGAAATGATCGAAGGTTTACATGGCGATCGAAGGTAGCTTTGGATTGTTTTTTAGCTGCCTCATTGTTCTGTAATGAAGATCGGCGATCTTCATCTAGTGATTCCAAGTTCAGCAAGCGCTGCTCCATTGGAGCAGTGTCTGGTAAAAGCTCAATTGTGGTGCACAGGGTGGGAATTTCTCACTCGATGGGAAGAGTTGCCTCGACCCCATGGACTAATTGAAATGGCGTGAAACTCGTAGCGGTCTTTACTGCCGTTCGATAAGCCCATAGCGCGGAAAATAACATGTGATGCCAATTGGTTTTATGTTTATTCACCGTGCACTGTAACATGGTATTGAGGACTTTGTTCACTGCCTCGACCTGTCCGTTTGACTGCAGATAGTAAGGGGAGGCAAAATCATGAGAGAAGCCTAACCGAGAGGAGAGTTCAACGAAGATCTCATTCTCGAAGTGTTTCCCGTGGTTGGAAACGAGTTGGAGTGGTACTCCGAACCTGGATATGACATGATTGAAGAAAAAATGCGTTGCAGTGTCAGCGGTGTTGTTGAAGGTGGGCATAGCTTCGGCCCATTTGGTGAAGTAATCGATAGCGACAACAATGTATTTGTGACCATTGCTGGAGGGGGGATTACAAGTCATAAATTCAATGCCCCATTTACAAAAGGGGCCTGCAGTGATGTTCGGGTGAAGAAGAGCGGGGGCAGCTCGGGCTTTGTTGGCATAGAGCTGACATTGCTCACATCTTTTCATGGCATGAATGCAATCATGAAACAAGGTAGGCCAAAAATAACCGGATCGAATAATCTTCTGAGCTGTGGAGATACCCGAAAGGTGGCCCCCACATGAGCCACTGTGGCAGTTGTTTAAGACTCTGTCGGCTTCGTCAATAGTCAGGCAACGACGAAGAATGGTGTCAATGCCCCGTCGATATAAGATGTCTCCGATGAGGAGATATCGAGGGGCCTGATGGAAAATACGCCGACGATCATATCATGAAAGGTGCTGACCGAACTTCTGAGTTCGTAGGTAGACGAGGAGGTCGCCATACCAAGGATCGTCTGAGGCAATGTAAAAGAGATGTTCGTCCAGGAAGTCAGTGTTGACGGGGGTACTGGTGGTGTCAGAGGGAAGGGCCATGACAAGTTCAGCGAGAACGAGGGCCTTCTTACTCTTAGGTGTTGAAAACTCGAGGTTGTACTCCTGAAGGATAATGATCCATCGAGCGAATTTGTCGTTAACTTGTCAACGACTGAGCAAGTATTGCATAGGGTTGGAGTCTGCGATGACGTTGGTGGTCCGAAGCAGAATGTAATGGCGCAGTTTCTGGACTGCGAGGACGACTGCGAGAGAAAGTTTCTCTTCGTGTTTGTACTTCAAGGGTGGTCCTGAGAGGTTCTTGCTAACGTAGTAAATGACATGTTCATGATTGTCATCTCCGAGCTGGACGAGGACGCCGGCCACTGATATAGCTGATGCTGATATGTAGAGGATGTAGTCGCGATTATAGTCAGGTGCACTAATCAAAGGTGCATTTGAAAGTGCTGTTTTGAGATCGTTAAATGACTGTTGGGCATAATCGTCCCATTGAAAGGGGATGTCGTGATGTAGTAAGCGGAGGAAACCATGTGCGTGTATGGCGTAATCAGGAACAAAGCGTCTGAGGAAGTTAGCTTGGCCCTGCAGACTCTGCTGTTGTCGTAAATTCCATGGAGGTGGAATTTCAGTGATGGCGTTGACTTTGAGGGGGTCCACAGTAATGCCACTTTGGGAAATGATGAAACCGAGGAGACGTCCAGCGGTGACACATAATACACACTTGAGAGGATTCAAGCGGATGTTATACTGACGACAGCATTCAAAAATGATTCGTAAACCATCGAGATGTTGGGTGCGTTTCTTGGAGCGAGCTGTGAGGTCGTCCAAGTAGGCAAGGATGATTTCAGCCAGATCGTGAAATATCTATGTCATCGCCCACTGGAATGTTGCGCCGGAATTTTTTAAGCCGAAAGGCATGACACGATATGCGAAAGTACCCCATGGGGTAATGAATGCAGTTTTGTATTGATCGGCTGGGTGGATTTGAATTTTGTTATAGCCAGAGAATCCGTCCATAAAGGAGAGAGCCTTGTGGCCAGCGCAGTCGTCGATAATCTGATCGATGAAAGGTGTTGGGAAGTTGTCTTTTGGACATGCGTTATTAAGATCACGAAATTCTGTGCAAACGTGGATAGTGCCCTACTTTTTGTCGACGGGTATAGGTTTGGAAACATAGGAAGTGTAAGCTATGGGATAAATAAATCCGACCGTACGTAATTTGTCAATTTCGGCTTTGATAGCTGCGGCCTTGGAAGGGTGTAGCAGTCGCTATTTCTGGTGAAATGGTGTGATGTCAGGCCAGGTGTTGATGCGATGTTCGACAATAGATGGGTCAAGACCAGGCATCTCTGTGTATGACCAGGCGAAAATGTCCTGGTATTCCTGGAAGAGGGCTTTATATGCGGCAATTTCCTGAGGAGTGCAAGCAGCTCCAATGATGATTTCTTCGACGACGCCATTTTTAATGGAAATGTCGATTTTGATGGTGGGGGAAATGTTAGCCATGTTGCCTTCTTCGAACGCATTAGGGGCCAGAATGGGATTTTTGAACCAATTGATAGGTCCAGATGGGATAAAATCTTTGGTTTCGACCGCGTACACGGGGTTTTGATTAGGAGGCATGAGGGCTTCCTGTGGGAGGAAGAGTGCATGATGATGTAGTGCGTCCCAGGGAGGGTCTGGGCTGTGTAGCTCTTCCAGTATTTCTTTGTCATTTTGGAAACAACGAGAATATAAGGGATCGTGATGAGTGATATTAGTGCTAGTGTGATTGCCCCCTGCTGGAGCAGCAAGGGGAGGGGTACAAGCAGAGGGTGAGGGTTCACTCGACATAAACCATATGTTGAAGTATTGAGGGGTACCCATGGTGGTTGGGTGGAGGGTCGCCGTATGAACAAGAGAGTTGGGGGGGTTGCAGGGTAGATCCTTAGAGACGTCATGTAAGAACCATGGAGGTGATGGGAGTGCCTCGGGCTCTGGAGAAATGACATGACGATCCTCGGGTGGTGAAGTAATTTCAATTATCGCCTCGGTGGGCTGGTGACGCAGGGCCACTTGACGTTGCCTGTAGGCAAGGATCATAGGACATTGGTATGTAAAATGGGCTAGTGAATCGCAGAGAGAGCAAGGGCATCTCATACGTTCATTAACTGAAGTAGTGACATAACGAATGTCAGTGAT
>ML779363.1:143343-183095 GCA_009831015.1 Picea engelmannii
GCAGGCCCTCATTCTCAATTGTAATCATCTCATTATATATTATATCTTATTATTCATTTATTGTTTACAGTCCTATATGGATTACTTTGTTATATTCCAAGTATTTTGGATAATTCTTGTGTGAGCGAACTTTGTTCGTCTCAGAGACAAGTAGTTGATGAGTTGGCACATACATGAGGTGTATACTTGATGATGTTGGTACATCTTGATTATTCATAGTTGATGTGTATTTGATGGATGATTGGTACATATTTGGTGCATTGTTGATGCACTCGTTGATGGTACAGATTGAGGTACAGGTTAGTGCATGGTTGATGGACTCGTTTATGGTACAGGTTGATTATAGGTTGTTTGGACATGTTATTATGATAGGGTATTTGTACAAGTTTGGTGCATGGTTGATGCATTTGTTTATGGTACAAGTTGAGGTACAGGTTGATGTATGGTACATGTTTGCACAGGTTATTGGTACAGGTTGTTACAAGTTGATTACAGGTGGATTGGTATAGGTTTACAACAATATATATCACAGTGATAGTGTGATAGTGGTTTCATCATTCTACTTCTACGTCAAGGCAGTTGGATGGGGCAAGGACATGTGGATGTAGCCACCTTCCGGTTGTAGCCCAAGAACATAGGGGGTTGTAGCCTCCTTTTGGTTGTATCCAGAGAATTGGGGAGTTGGAGCTTCATCCAAATTTATGTAGGAACGCAATAGAATACACAAATAACCATGAATACAAAGATGCAACATAAATAATACTTCATTTCATTAATATCAAAGAACTAAAATTTGTTTACAGACAAAATGAAAATAAACTAGTTAGGGCACTGATAGCTTATCTCTGAGAAGAGATGTGGTGGCTACATGCCTCTAAAATCTGTGTTACAATGAGGCTCGAAGGCCTATGCATTATAATTTTTTTAAAACATGCAATCCACAACACTGGTAGATAAGCCTATATTTTGTGTTAGAAAGAAATTACAGAATACTAATCACACTGATCCAACACTATCATAGGGTAAGTGCAAACTAAAACAAGGAGAACAAACAATTATGAGAAGGTGGGTAGATTAAACCTTTACATAAATCTCAATATTTTGCAGTTAATTTAATTTGTAAGCCCATAGTTTAGTTAATGATATTCTACACCCATTCAACTAATATTAACAAGATCTACTATGAGAATAGTAAATTTAGTGAGATTATAGATTCAATAAAACCTGTTAATGGTAAGATAAGATATGGGCTTTAGTGCCTCAATCCATATCACTGGTAGAATTAGTTATAATTTAATACAAAATTTATAATTTCAGTTTTCAGTGAAGTACTATTATCGCTATTATCACCCTATTAAATAAAAATTTAGATTCCATTGTTGATATACAATTCTCATTCAAAAGTGACTCTTGAGATTTTAAAGTTACAGGAACAAAGATGTTTTTTTTTAGACATATATAGATTGTTAAGAACCTGAATAGATCTGCAAATATAATTACCACAAATACTGAATACACAATAGATCCACAAAGCAAGATAGAAGAAACCACATAATATTATTATCAAACCCTTGAGGTAGGGCAACACCATACAATGGATCCTATTATGGAAGGGATCCTCTCCTGTTCACTTGCCTCTTCGAGGGGGCATCCTCCTATTGAGCTTCAGCTCCAAAGACAATAATTCTCTTCATGTCTCATTACATTGCTTGAACCCCTTTATATAGTGCTACCATCACCTAAGAACATTCTAGAGGAGGAATCTTCTAGAAGTAGAACCTTCTAAGAAGTCCTCTTACATTTATTATATCTAACTACCATAATGGGCCTTATTTAATAATATAGTGAACCCCACTACCTCTCTAGCTACCTTACATAGATCTTTACTTAGAAACAAATATAACCACAGTTGAATACTATAAGCGAAAGATTTTATGTTGATGATGTAAACTCCTTTTATGACCTTGCACAATGTCCAATTTCTTCGTCTCCCGATCACAAGACTTCACCGGTACCTCCTAACCAATGCTAAGGGCACTCTTCTTCCCCCTTAGCCCCCCAAGCCGCAAAGGGGCCACACACAAAAACTAGAATGCAATAGCTCCTAATATTTCCTCGCAAGGAAGAGCTTCCACTCTTTTCACAAGCTTGGATTCCCAACTCTCACAAGTAAAACACAGTCCACAAAATTTTGGCAACACAACATTACTAAAAAAAGTGAGATCCTTTTCCCCTCTTCTCCATTTCCATTATAGAAAAGTCCCTAATGACACATGTATGCACAAATGATTAACTTTTTAATTAAGATTATTCACCCATACGCTTGTCACACTCTCCCCAAGTTGCACAATTAATTACCCTTTTTATTTTATTTTAAAGGCCATTTTCCCTCACATTCCCCAATGTGTTCCTATTTTTTCTCGTAGTTATCCCTTTGTTCCTTAAGTTCTTATTTAATGATTGTCTCCTAACTAGATCTTAGTTAGAGTTGGATTACGAGTCTTCTTTTGGTTAGACTTAATGGTATTTTGAATCAATATGTTATTCTATGTGTACACCTATTCTCTCATGTTTTATTTATTTTAATTTTAAAAATCCCTTTTATTATTTTCATGCACACATGTGCAATTTTCCCAACCTTTTAATTTTTATTTCCTCTTTTCCTAGAGTTTGATTTTATCTCAAATCTTTTAACTTATTTCACATTTTATTTAGTTCTTTATTTGAATTTAGACTTAGACTTAGTTTAGATTTAGGCTTAGACTCTGGTTATGTTTCCAAGTTTATAATTTACTGATTAATTAATACTTTGTCCTATCAATCTCTAAGAATTTTATTAATTTTCTAGGCCATCTAGATTTATTGACTCACATTTTAATTACGTGACATGCCCTTCAAGACACACCTCTGTGCTCCAAGGGTGCCACTCACCTTTGACTAGTTTTGGAAGTTTGTCCGATCCTTGGATTCAACACTCCATTCGGTCAACCTTATGAGAGACTAAGGGATTTTAAGTAATAAGGATTCTTCCTTATTGTGCATCCCTTAGATTTCTTCGTGAGTGACTGTCTCAGTCTTCCCTCATGACATCATGTAACTCACAAACTAGGTAATCATTAACCTATAGTTCAGGTCACGACGAGAGTGCTAGTAGGCTGTGTTATCACATAGTTGTCAAAAGATCGCAGGATGACCAAGTCCGTGGTCTGCGTAGATATCAGCCTTGAGCACAAAGAGAATCATTCAGAAAGGCCCATATTGATTTGAGTTTGCGTCTGACAAAGGAATACATGCACAGTCTAACAGAAGAAGGCACATACGTAAAGCATTGAACAAGATAGCTAGGTCACACTCTTGACAGTTGTGGACTGAGTTGATTATAAATAGATCAGTATTTATTTTGTAAAAGGGGGGGGTGGGTGTTCTTCATAGGCTGGAGGGCCGAGTGAGTTTTAGGAGCAGGGATTTGTAATTTTTCAATTTGTATGCTCGAGGGCTTGGATTGTAAATATATGTTATTGAATATTCCTTTGAATCATTTTTATCAGACCGTCTTCTTAGTTTATACGTTGTTTCATTCTTTCCTTCTTGTCTGAATGTAGTATCTGTGATTCATGGATTCCTGAGGTGATGGAGGATCTATTGCTATCTTTCCCATGTTCATCGTTCATCACTCAGACCCTTCTGTTTTCCTTATTATCTGAATGTAATATCTCTGATTTATGGATTCCTAAGGTGATGGAAGATCTGTTGCTATCATGCCCATATTTCATGGTTCGTCAAACATTCTCTTTTTTTTTTATTGTCTGGATGTAGGATCTCTCTGATCTATGGATTCCTGAGGTGGTAGAGGATCTGTTGTCATCTTGCCCATTTTTCATGGTTCATCACTTAGACATTTTCTATCTTCTTCTCCTCATCACCACTTAAATCCCTTTGTCTGATAGGTGGTTTAAATGCCTTCCTTATTCACGATACTTATGACTCCATAGCCCAATGGTCCCAAAATTATCTGTAGTTACTTCTGTTATCTTTCCTCTCTCTACAGTCTCATTGATCTCACCCACTCACACCATTTTAATCCTTTTACTTTATTTTGATGGCTACTGGGCTTATCCTCTTGCAGTCAGAGGGTAAATCTCAGTTCTAACATGAATGGCAATGTTTCCAGGGATGAAAGTGAAGACATCTTCCCTGGGAGAATGAAAACAAACAGATCCGGTTTTAGATGCTGAACTGAAGATGGACACATTATTTTGACTACTTATCTTTCACCATGGTGACTTCATTGTTTGAAATTCTATTGGCGACTCCACTATGCAGAATCTGTTGGTGACTTCACAAAAAGGATACAAATCAAATGACTATGGAGTCTATCCTGGCCAAGAGGTTTGCCCCATTCAATTTTTCAGCCATAGCTGGTTATCCACATCCCTTGCCTCTATTTGATGAATGGCATGACCTTCTGCCGAGATTTTGTGAAGGCTGTGAGAATGAAGAAGGTACATTAGATGAGGAATCAACTCTTTCTCTTCCCAGTTCATCTACATCAAATGAAAGTTGTGTTTGTTGCCTCAGTCAAGAAAGTGCAGAAATTGAGTCTGTTATGGAAGATGATATTCTTTGTAGCCCTTTCTCTAAAAATCCTAGATATGAGCAGCCTTCTTTTGACTCATATTATGATCATGAGACATTGCTTCCTGGATTGGATCTTGAAAGGTAGCCTATGTTTAGTAGTGAAGAAAAATTTTCTCTTGTTGGAAAAAAGATACCTCTTTGTTTCTCATTCGAGGCCCCTCCTTTGTTTGATCATTATGGAGACAGTGATGAAGATGCTGAGGTGTTTTTCGTCTTAGAAGCAGAAAGCACTAGCAACCAACCTTATAATGAAAGAGAAAGCTTTTACCAAGAGAATCATGATAGAGAGAAAGAGCCATCCATTGGTATACATGATGAAATGAAGGAGGTATTTTCTTTCCAGTTTAGCGTGCCTTATTATAAATTTTATGAACTTGTAGGGTTATATATGGAGTTGAATTCTCCAAAGTCATTGGAGCCTACAAAATTAATCATCTTATCATCACCTGGAGGTTTTTTCAGTGTTCCAAAATATGTTTTCATTCTGCTTTCATACTTCCCTTACCATTTGTGGATCATTTGCAGTGAAAAGATGAATTATTTTACCAAATAGTCTGGGTGGCTCTGGTGGAATTTTTCTTTCACCTAGCACATTGTAAAAATCAGTTAGTGTAGGTTTGTACATAAATAAGCTCCTTCTGGAGCATGTGTGTTTTCTTTATTTTCAAGTAGACAGTGTATATATCAACATGTGGTCCTCAACAGGATGTTTTTTGAACTCGACTCCACAACCCAAAGGCTAAGGCACTGGAACTGCACGTTCTTGGCAGCTCACAGGGAGCATGCCATCCCTTGTGGAGACAAATGTTATCACATAGTTTTCAAAATATCGTAGGATGACCAAGTCCGTGGTATGCGTAGATATAAGACTTGAGCACAAATTGGATCATTTAGAAAGCCCCATATTGATTTGAGTTTGCGTCTGACAAAGGAATACATGCACAGTCTGATAGAAGAAGGCGCAAACATAAAGCATTGAATGAGATAGCTAGGTCACACTCCTGACAGATGTGGACTGAGTTGATTATAAATAGATCAGTCTTTATTTTATAAAAGGGGGGGGGGGGATGTTCTTCATAGGCTGGACAACCAAGTGAGTTTCAGGAGTAGGTCTTTGTAATTTTTCAATTTGTATGCTTGTGGGCTTGGATTGTAAATATATGTTATTGAAGATTCCTTTGAATTGTTTTTATCAGACCGTCTCCTTAGTTTATACATTGTTTCATGCTTTCCTTCTTGTCTGGATGTAGTATCTATGATTCATGGATTCCTGAGGCAATGGAGGATCTATTTCTATCTTTCCCATGTTCATCATTCATCACTCAAACCCTTCTGTTTTCCTTATTATCTAAATATAATCTCTGAATTATGGATTCCTGAGGCGATGGAGGATCTATTGCTATCATGCCCATCTTTCATGGTTCGTCACTTAGACATTTTTTGTCTCCTTCTACTCATCACCACTTAAATCCCTTTGTCTGATAGGTGATTTAAATGCCTTCCTTATTCACTATACTTATGACTCCATAGCCCAAAGGTCCCAAAAAGATATGCAGTTACTTTTGTTATCTTTTCCTCTCTCTACGGTCTCATTGATGTCACCCACTCACACCATTTTAATCCTTTTACTTTATTTTTATGGGTACTGGGCTTATCCTCTTGCAGTCGGAGGGTGACTCTCAGTGCTAACAGGCTGTGACAGGGACACTACCACACCTCTCCCTCAAATGTTTGGTTTTTGTGCATGACCCCTTTACTCCTTATGTGAGTCGGATTAGTAAGCATCATCAAACCTGCATCCACTAACAAAAATAATGTCAATAATCCATATACATAAATCATATTGTAATCAATCATATATCGCATGTGCATAAAATGAAATATTCAAACAAAATACAATCCACTCCCTGACTCAATCCAGAGTCTAAGGAAGTCCATTGATGCCATCAACATCCATAACATGTCATGTGTCCTGCACACTCAGGAGAACTCGTCAATAATATATATCAATACACATATATCTGAATGTAATAATAAATCACAATACATCATCATCATCATATATAATTCATAATCAAAACGAATTCAAAATGTACCATAACCGGATCACTTGCACACAACTGTCCTCAAATAATAAGTTTAGATAAGTGTTCTTAGTAGAATGAGATGTTACACAAAGGATGTTAAAGAAGGAAAATGGTTTGGAAATTCATAATTAAGAAAATGTCATGAAGGTTGAAGGTGAGAACAATAAGAAGAATCAATTAGAAGGAGGTTTGAAACAAGAAGTAAACAGAAGAATTGTAGAAGATGCATATTATGTGTGATGTTAAAGAAATATTATGCGTGATCTTAAAGAAGGAAAATGGTTTGGAAATTCATAATTAAGAAAATGCCATTAAGGTTGAAGGTGAGAACAATAAGAAAAATCAATTAGAAGGAGGTTTGAAACAATAATTAAAGAGAGGAATTGTAGGAGCTGGATATTATGTGTGAAAGGATAAAGACGAGAGAAGCATAAAGACACAAGATTGTATTTATGTACACATACTTGGATAATTAGAATGAGTAGATCAATTCCAATTTATGAGTAATTTATTTCCTTCATTTATGTGTTCATTTAAAATAATTTTAATATTGTTTCATTGTATAATATAATTTGAGTTTGTAGAGCACTTAGGCTCAAGAGAAGGGAAACATCCTAAACTGATAAAAAAAAAAAATCTACTACTAAACTGATGTGTTGTCCATGTTCAAACTTATTGTAGATTAAAGATTCACCTTAAGCTTGTAATCTTGGCTTCTTACTTAGTCATTTCCATAGTAGCTATTAAAGACTTATTATTTTGTGATGAACGCCTATAAAATACTTATTCGCTACTGTTAGGACCCTATAATGTACCTTTTTGCTATCATTACATCATTTTCCCACTCATATTTAAGCCTGCATTATCACCTTAATCTATTTTTTCAAAGGTATATAACGTTTCTTCTCTTTGCTATATGTTTAATTTGTTTTACATGTAATTTTACATTACTTTCATACTTAGCCATTAATCAGAAACATATAGTTGCTAAAATAGTTTGAAGATTGCAGTTAATATATCGTTGTTGCTTGAAGACCACGTTGTTGAAACAGTCAAACAATACGCAAATCCTGTTGCTGAAACAGTCCGTGATTTGCGATGATGAAACAATATTTCACATACAACAATAACAAGAAAAGATAATTAAAGGAGCTATTAAACTGGCCGCAACAACTATACCTCAAGCCAACACCATTACAACCATCATTGTTGCTTGAAGACCACGTTGTTGAAACAGTCAAACAATACGCAAATCCCGTTGCTGAAATAGTCTGTGATTTGCGATGCTGAAACAATATTTTACATACAATAGTAACAAGAAAGGATAATTAAAGGAGCTGTTACACTGGCCGCAACAACTGTACCTCAATCCAACACCATTACAACCACTGTAACAACATTTTACTACGGAATATCAGAATATCCTATTGCAGCATAGAAGATTAGATCAGACTAAGAATAGGATTTGTATGTACACATGTAATTTTATGCTTAATTGTATCAAGAGGATTCTCCTCTTTAAATAGGGGAGGAATTAGCATTAGAGAGGAGATTACGAAAGGCTTAGCTAGAAGGGAATTAGAGAGAGGGAGCGTGTTCACTTTTGATATTGTAACTTGTCACATTTGACAGATGAATAAAAGATCATTCTGAGCATTTCCTCTTAGTTCCTTTCATTTCTGGGGAATCTTGTGAAGAAGGTGGGCCCTGGGGAATCTTGTGAGAAGGAGAGGGCCCACCTTCTTCACAAGATTCACCCATTAGTTTTTGTAGTGTGTTAGTATTGTTTTTATTCATACTTTTTTAAAACTCTATTTTGCTGAAACTCTGTTTCAACTGATTGTTACATCGTTTTAATACAATTCATTCCAAGGTAATTGTTGATCATTTTGATTGGTAATTCTGTTTTCAGAATGAGTTTATGAAAGTGTGATAGTCAGAGACAGGTGCTGGAGATTCCTGCTTTGGGGAATAGGGTCTTGTTCTCTGTTACCCAATAGTTAGTCTTCTTTGTATTATGCTGAAAGGTTCCTTTTTCCTAGGTTGTTGTTTCTTAATGTAATCCATGATTCTTCTGATAATTACTTTCCTTTGAATCTTAAACTCTACAATAGATAGATTGCTTTTACTGTAATTGAAAGTAGAACTTCAGTCTATTCAAAGAAAGGTGTGATTAGTGTAACTTTTACTACAACTTTAGATTTCTTTTGAGATTGAGCATATACAATGTGTGATTGCCTTTGAAATAAACAGACTTCCCTGGGTTGACAATTTATGTAACACTTGATTGTTTTAATTAATAAACAATTATAGTGACCGACATTTTGGCACTGTTGTCGGGGAAGGCAATTATAGATTTCAAAAGAATTTACGCTTTTCTTTCATATGTACAGATTGCATGAGAGGACGCGGACCCCCAAGGAAAATGACCCTATAGGTGGCAGGGCCAGAGGAAGGGGAGGAAGAAAGACTTTTATCGATAAGATTATATCAAAATCTGAATCTGTTGTTCCTCAACGACCAAGCTCTCGAAAACCAAAGCCTCAACCTTCCTTTCAAGCGAACTTTGAAATGGAGACAGTTGAAAAAATAGCAGACAACATTAAGGATCGAGCAAGTGTCGTAGGGGAACAAACAGAAGAATCCATGGATGGGTATAATGAAGAACTGCACCATGAAGAACATGTAGGTCTTGAAGGAGAGGTAAACGATGAAAAATCTTTTTCTACCTTAGGATTTCCTATTGGTGATCTTCCTAGAGGAGTAGCTCCCATGAAGAATATTCCACTTTCAGCTTTACCTAACTTTCATGGTTTATCTTCTGAAGATCCCGATGAACTCCTTTTCGAGTTTGACATATTATGCAGAAGTTATGATTACATTTCCAATGCTAAAAAATTAAAGTTATTTCTAGCAACATTAAAGGGAAATGCATTAAGATGGTTCATGAGTCTTGGAGGTCATGTAATCACAACATGAGATCAGATGAAACAGAAATTTCTGCACAAATATCAAGACTATTGTTGAACAAGAGAAACAAGAGAGGAACTATTCAAGATGATACAGAAAGAGGATGAAAATCTGGAGGACTTTGTGGAAAGGCTACAATATAATCTACAAAGATCCAGTCACCCTGATGTAAGTAAAGATATTCTTAAAACAATATTATTAAAAGGAGTAAGGGATGACTGTCTAGATATACTAAATATGCTTGGAAAAGGGGACATATCTAAAGAATCATATGATGAAATTGTTAACCTATGTAAAATATGTTCAAGAGGAGCTGCAAGGAATAGATCAAACAACAGGGATACCACATTTTCAAGAGTTCAAAAATCAGCCAGTGGAGGAGCAACAAGAGCCAAAATAGGTAATTTACTTGAGGATTTTAAAACTGAAATGTTAAGTTCTTTTGCTTCAAAAATTGACACCTTGCAGATTAAAAGGAAACAAGCTGAAGAAGAAGCAACTCTATCCATATTTTGTTCCAAATGCAGAGAAAAGAACCGACGAAGGGAATGCCCATTGGACAAAAATCCAATTTTCACCCTTTGTGATAAGGATCATGAAACTCAACATTGCCCTTCTTTACCAGGAATCAAAGCAACATTACAACCAACTGATGAAGAAGCTGAAGTTGTCTATCCATTGACACAGAGAAGGAAATGGAAATCGCGGGGACAAGGTATGAATCCTAATATGCCATTTACATCTTCTAATTGTTGGAATAATTATTCTTATTTTAGTCAAGCAAATTACCCTCCCTTTAACCAAATCCAATACCCACCCTTCAATCAAATGAATTACCCACCCATGTAACAAACAAACCCTCCCTTTGTAGACCCAACAATATAGACACCTTGTCCTTCACAAAAACAACCTTACCTTAACCAATGGAATCCAAATTGGAGAGGTCAAAAACCCTCATTCCCAAATCAATTTCCTTAATTTCAATCACAATTTCAGCAACCACTCCCTTTACCATAAGGCGCTCCACCAAATAATCAAATGATGTGGCCCCAAATACCTGTACAACCTAACCCTAACCCCAATAATAAGGCTGTGCAGTGTATTGATATTCAAAACCAACCTATACTTTCTCTTTTCCCTGCACAATGCAATGATATTCATTTACGATCTGGGAAAATAGTAGAACCTATCATTGATGATGTTAGCTCTTCTGATTCCGATAAAGAAGAAATAAAAAAGCATGATTCACCTGAAGAGGTACAACCATCCTCAAACACTATTGTTGAAATAACAGAACCACCATTCCCTGAGCGTTTAGCTTTGACTAAAACTCCAGAGCCACCTGCTTTCAATCTTCTAGGGGAATTACAAAATCTCTATGTCAAAATTCCACTATTACAAGAACTAAGAGATGTACCAATTTATGCCAAAACTATGTGAGACATTTGTGTTAAGAAACCCAGTAGGAAAACTAAAGATCCCCTCACAGTTCATGTCATGGGTGATTTATCTGCACTAATGTCAGGTAAATCTCCTCTAGTTAAATATGGTGATCCCAACCATCCTACTGTCACAGTGCAAATTGGAAAAACAATAATTCCTCGATTTCTGGTAGACTTAGGTGTTGTTATCAATATTATGACTCTTGAAACTTCACAACTGTTACAACTGAAGAATGAAATCAAGGATACCCCAACCATTCTAGAATTAGCTGACCGTTCTACAATCAAACCAGAAGGAGTCATTGAAGACCTAATCATCTCAGTTGAGTCCTAGAATTATCCTGCTGACTTTGTGGTATTACAACCTAAAACAAAGTTGGGGGGTCATCCTCTAATTTGAGGCAGGCCTTAGCTAGCCACATCAGATGCCTTTATCAGCTGCAGATCTGGTTCAATGACAATTTCCAATGGATATGAGACCAAACATCTTACTCTCTACCCTCACGCTACACCCTTGATTAATAATGACAATTCCTTATGGGTGGACTATGATGATCAAACTACTCAACCTATATTGACTATCGGATAAGCCTTAAGCCTTAAAGATGCCACTGAGGATGAAGTAATCAATAATTTTATTTGTGAACCCTCCTCTGTGACTCCAGAAGCACATAATCAACTAGCTGCACTTTTGGAGTCAGATACCCAGGAAAACCTTAACTCTGAAGACCTACCTCAAACATTAGATACCATCTCTTCTAAAAGTATACCATTAGAAATTGAACCTGGTAAAACACTGAATATAAACCCCAACTTGACAGTTGCTGAAACACAACAATTAATGAAGTTACTTCTTGAACATAAGGAAGCATTCGCATGGGACTATACAGATATGAAGGGAATCTCTCCTGAATTATGTACTCATCGTATCTATATCAAGGAAGATTGTTGAACGATCTGTCAATCTCAGCGATGAATGAACCCTAATTTAAGAGAATTCTTAAAGAGGAACTTCAAAAATTGCTTAATTAAGGGTTTATATATCCTATATCTGACAATGAATGGGTTTCCCTGTTGGAAATAGTTCCTAATAAAAACGACAAATGGAGAGTGTGTGTAGATTATAGAACCTTAAATAAAGCTACTCAAAAAGATCACTTTCCGTTACCATTCATTGATTAGGTGTTAGATAGTTTGTTAGGGAAGAAATTCTTCTCTTTCTTAAATGGCTTCAGTGGGTATAACCAGATCAAAATTGCACCCCAAGACCAAGATAAGACCACTTTTACTAGCCCCTAGGGAACTTTTGCTTATAGAGTCCTCCCATTTGGACTATGTAATGCACCAACAACCTTTCAAAGAGCAGTTATAGGAATCTTTTCTGATATGATTAATGACTCTATGGAAATTTTTATGGATGATTTTACCCCTTATGGTGTCTCTTTTGAGGAAGCACTACAAATTCTTGAGAAAGTACTTAACCGATGTATACAAGCCCACCTCTCCTTAAGCATAAAAAAATGTCATATGATGATGAGTGAAGGAGTGGTACTTGGACATTTTATTTCATCTCAAGGAATTCAGGTAGATCCATCCAAGATACAAGTCATTAAAGACCTTCCTATTCCCAAAACCCAAACAGATGTGAGAAGTTTCTTAGGACATGCTGGATACTATAGAATATTTATCAATTTTTTTTCCAAAATAGCTTCTCCTTTGTTTGTGTTACGTATGAAAAATGCTGAATTCAAGTGGACTAATATTTGCCAGGAAGCATTTGATGCACTCAAACATTAGTTATCTACAACTCCTATTCTAAGAGGACCTGATTGGGCACTTCCCTTTCATATATCCTTTGATGCTTCAGATACTGCAATAGGAGCTGTCTTGGGACAAGAAGAAAATCATCTCCCTTATGTTATCTACTTCATTAGCGAGAATATGAGTCCTGCTGAACTTAACTATACAATTACCGTAAAGGATTTTTTAGAAGTTATCTATGCTATTAATAAATTTCGACATTACATCACTGGCTATTCTACTTTTGTCCATACTAATCACTCATCTATTAAATATTTAATGAACAAATCTATCACAAATGCTCGAGTCACCAGATGGTTACTATTATTACAAGAACTTGATATTACAATTGTAGATCGACCAGGAAAAGAAAATGTAGTTGCTGATTTTCTTTCTCAGTTAACACCTGATGATAATACTCTAGTAGATGATTCCTTTCCTGATGAATATTTATTTTCAATATCTGCTCACTCACCATGGTATGCAGACATCGCTAATTATTTGGTTGTAGGGAAGTTACCACCACACCTATCCCACCGAGAGAAAAGAAAAATCATTCAACAAAGTGCTAGGTATAGCCGGATAAGTGGGTGTCTTTTTTACATAGGAATTGATCAATAAATCCAAAGATGCATTAGAGAATATGAGGTTTATGATTTACTAAAAGCTTGTCATGATGGCCCTTGTGGAGGGCATTTTGTTGATAAAAGAATGACACATAAAATTCTTAGGATGTTATTATTGGCCCTCACTTTTTAAAGATGCAAAGAAATATGTTCGGGCCTATGATAGTTGTCAAAGAATGGGTCAACCTAATCATAGAGATGAAATGCCATTAAACCCCCAGGTAGTACTCAAACCATTTGAAAGATGGGCCTTAGACTTTGTAGGACCCATTAACCCTCCATCTAATCAAAAAGTTTATATATTGGTCTGCACAGATTATATGACCAAATGGGTGGAGGCTAAAGCACTCCATAGCACTATTGAAGAAGTTGTTCTAGATTTCTTATTTGAAGATATCTTTGTCAAATTTGGAGTTCCTAGAGAATTAGTCACAGATGGAGGACCTCCTTTCACCTCTCATGGTTTTAAATCCACCCTTCAAAAATATCATATTCATCATAGAATGACTACACCACACCACCCCCAAGCCAATGGAAAGGTGGAAAACACAAACAAAGTGATAGAAGTCATTCTCACAAAAACAATGAAGGAAAACCGAAAGGATTGGTCTCAAAGGCTCCCTGAAGCATTATTGGCTTACAAAACTACTTGGAGAAATACTACATGATTCTCCCCCTATGAATTAGTTTATGGAAAAAGTGTTTTCTTTCCTATGGAATTTGAAATCAAAACCTTAAGGACTGCTTTAGCTATTAACCTTGATTTGACTGATGCACAGATAGCCAGGTTGCAACAGCTTAATGAATTGGATGAAAAAAGATTAGATGTCATTCACCAGACAACTATGATTCAACAACAAAGAACAAATTGGCATGATAAAATCATCAAGCATAAGCAATTCCAAAAAGGTAATTGGGCATTATTGTATGATTCTCGGTTTAAAGAATTTCAAGGGAAACCACGTACAAGATGGCTAGGACCTTACGAAGTGGATACTGTTTTCCCCAATGGAACAGTGAGGCTCCTAACAATTGATGACTCTAAAACACCGTTATTAGTGAATGTTCATTGGTTCCGTCTGTACCAGTGCCCCATTTCCAAAGAAGATTTTAAGGCCACATGTGTGGCAGATTCACATTATCTCTTTTTAGAGGAACCTCCTACCCCTCATTGTAGTTCTTAATTTTATTCTTTAGTATTAGATTAAATTTCTTTAACTAATAATCCCTATCAAGGAATGGCATGTTACAATTGATTCTTTTGCAGATTCTTGATCCAGAAAAGGCATACCAAGAAAGGACAATCTTACTACAAGCAGATCCAAGCTTCATTTTGTGAAGCATTTCTCCCTCTTTCTTCAATCAATTCATCTTCATTTCCCATTCAACATTCCCATCATTCATCACCTTTAATTTTCTTTCCTTTCCAGTCCCTTTCCCCATTTTTCCATTGCTGAAACACCACTCTTCAACAACATTTTTCCTCATTTTCCCATTGCTGAAACACCACTCTTCAACAACATTTTCCCTCATTTTCCCATTGCTAAAACACCACTCTTCAGCAACATTTTTCCTCATTTTCCCATTGCTGAAATACCAATCTGCAGCAACATTTTTCCCCATTTTCCCATTGCTGAAACACCACTCTTCAACAACATTTTTCCTCATTTTCCCATTGTTGAAACACCATTCCTCAACAACATTTCCCCCCATTTTTCCATTGTTGAAACACCACTCTTCAACAACATTTTCCCCATTTTTCCCATTACTGAAACACCACTCCTCAACAACATTTTTCCCATTTTTCCACTACTGAAACACCATTTCTTCAACAATATTTTCCATTGTTAAAACATCACTCTTCAACAAACATCTTTCCATTCTTTTCCTGTTGCTGAAACACCACTTTTTCAACATTACCTGTCATAAAAACATCTTCTTCAGCTCTTTCCCTCTCACTTCTCCTATTTTTCATACTACATTATGTCCTTTCACTACCTTCTCCCATGATTAAACAAACCCTTGATACAATTTCTCTCATAAATTCAAAGTTTCTCCCATGATCAATGCAGATCTGTTATGGACAGCCACTATATTTTTCGAAGTACAAATCAAAGGTAAAGATGAGGTATGTAAACTTTATATGTAAATATAATTGAACTATGGCTAACGAGAAGATCTCGATTCATTATTACCATACACTTAAAGCCATTATTTTAGCCATAGTTGGGGGGGGGAATATAAAAAATTTATGCCATCATTTCACACGAACTGACTACCATCACTTCTTTTTACCCATTATCTTGTCCTTTCACCATCATTTACATGCCCTCATCTGCAAAACTTACTCTGTTCAGATGCAGTTACTTGACTCTATGATTGTGCATTCTACTGAGATGAATAGCTATGGGAGGTCTTGTTATATGATATGAACCCACCACGACAACCCTGCTAGAATTGTATCTATAAGTCTACCAAATCTTTCAGCAGGCAGGTTGGTTGGGTTATTTTCAGAGGCTCCAGGGATTTGATCAACAACAGGTTCTTCAATTTTCTCGGAATCTTCAACAAGACCATTCTATCGTTTAAGGGGTTTGGATTCCAGTCACAGAGGATGATATAGCATAGGTTTCAGGTCTTCCCGTCACTGACATTCACTGGTTCAGTCGTAAACATATTATTCTTAATGCCCAACAGGATTTTCTCTTGCCAGGAGAACAAGTTGAGCCTAAAGCCCCGGGTGTTCGACTTAGCTTGTTGCCGCTTCCTTGCCCGAAAGTTGTAGAGTTTGTCAAGCACTACCTTACCTATGAAGGCCGATAATAGGTAGTTTACCAGTACAACTTTGTCTTGTTATCTCATTTATGACATGTTAGATTGGTGAATATTCCTTACTATCTACTCAGATGTCTTAGAAATATGTCTCATTATTGTAAACAGGCCAAAAATCCCATCCTTTCCCTCACCCATCATCGTCTCGTTCAATTACTCATCCAAAAGGGTTTTGCCCAACAAAACCCTCTCCTAAACAATCCACCCATAAACCCTCAAGAAGTTGTTGAACATCCTGAAAATCCTCATGAAGAGCAACCACAAAACCTTCCTGACCCTCCGAAAATACCTATTAATATGCCTATAGATCCAATTGATCCAATTAACCCTCTTACCATACCAAGTTCACCCCACAATTTACCAGAATCATCTACTCCTATTGTTCATATCCTTAGCAGTGATTCTGAAGAAGATAAACCTGATAACCTTCCCTACCCCATCACTGAGGAAAAACCCACTCGCAAAAGAAAGAAGCAAACTACTACTTTTCCTGCCTTTTTACCTAAAAAATGAACGAGGGCTTCAACCAAAGCAACAACTACTGTCATTACCCTAAACTCCCAACCCATTTTGCTAAAAAACCATACACCTCCACCCTCCCAAATCCCAAAATTTTTATCGGTTCAACCCACAGGCACTAAAACATAAGAACCAGAGGCCCAAGGTGTTGCGACATCATTTTCTTTACATCAAGTAGTTGTCACATAAGAACCAGCTACTCATTCAGTAGCTGTCACACAAGAACCAACTACTCATTCAGTAGCTGAAACACAAGAACCAGCTATAGCTGTTATACAAGAACCAACTACAACTGAAACACAAGAACCAACTGCTGACTTCATTCTTGAAATACAAGAATAAGATGCCCAGGGTGCTACAACATTAGCTGTCACACAAGAACCAATGACTCATTCAGTAGTTGTCACACAAGAACCAACTACTCATTCAGTAGATGTTACACAAGAACCAGCTATAGCTGTTACACAAAAATCAGCTACAACTGAAACACAAGAACCAATTGCTGACTTTATTCCTAAAATTCAAGAATCACATGCCCAGGGTACTGCAACACTATTTTCTTTACATCAAGTAGCTGAAACACAAGAATCAATTGCTGACTTTGTAGTTGCTCCACAAGAACCAATTACTGAGGTTGTGACCGTTACACAAAAACCAGTCACCCCTCTTGATACACCGATGACAGATCAACAACCAGAACCAACAATGGCTTCTCTCTTACAAGAGAATGAGTTTCTAAGATCAGAAATGGAAGCTTACAAGCAAGAGCTGGTAATGGAAAAGGAAGCCTATGACAGGGAACTTAATTTGTATACCTTAGCTTGCGTAGCAGCCATGGCAGAGAAAAACACAAAAGATGATCAATATAGAGAGTATATGTGCAGCCAATGTGGGGATATTTATGATCAAGCAGGCTACAAAGTGGTTCAAATCCCAATTCCTGGAGCTTCCTCTGCACCTACGACTTTTGCAGTTAAAAAAGAGGAACGCCCTACTGTTACACAAGAACCAGTAGGACCTTCAAAAATTCCAAAAAGCAAAGCTAATCTATAGGAACCCTGGCCTACAACAACTGTTAAATCCGAAGCTCCCATTTTCATTAGTAAAGTTGTTCAAACTCTGCCTATTGATGAATCTACCCCTCCTGGCAAGATCAGTACCCCTACTTTTGTGGAACAAGCCACTCAGACTCTACCTCAGCCCACCACTTGCGATGCTGAAACACAAACTCAACCATGGAATGAGAAGACAATAATGAACAAATGGAAAAAGAAGTCTGCTATTACACATGACAAAAGTTTGCAGGAGCACAGACTACTTTGGTTGAACCACATCTATTCAAACTGGGAAGCTTTGGAGAAAACACGCAAAGAATCGCGTGCCCATAAGAAGCAGAATGAGGAGTTAAAAAGAAAATTGCTCCTGATATTCAATTTGGTACAAAAAATGTTGGCTGCTAGGAAACCATCCTCAAATTACTCTCTTTTCCTTATAGAACAACTTGCATTCTTTCAGATAAAATCAATCAAAGAAGGAAGACCCTATGTAGTGTTCAAACCATAATATTTTGTTCAAACTTTTGCAGAAGCCTCTACTATTGATCAGCATCTACTATGTGAGGTATATCTTCATAATGAAGCCATTCCTGAGAACAGACTGCTTAATCTTAATCCTCTTGTTGGTGATATCCAGATTCGGGCACTCGCCTCCTTCCTTACCAACCAGAATACGTGGAAGAATGATTTTCTAGCTGCCAAGCATAATGAAGATAACCGTCTCCTCTGGATATAGCCAGAACCACAGAATGCTGCCACCTTTGTTGCAAAATATTATCAATTTTTGAAGAAACCAGGGATGACTCAATATATACGACAGCTACAAGCAACGATACTTCAGGATTGTCAACAGTTTATTAAATCCACAGAGACTACTGCCCTAAAAGAAAATAACATGTTTTGGCAACAATATTCTGAGAAAAGATAGGAGCACAATCCCTTTAGTCCTACCAATCTTGAGACAACAATCTTCTGGGTACCTAGTTACATCAAATGTGTTCAACAATGCACTAAAAATTGGATAGGTTATCAATTCCATTTTCCCATTTTGTGGATGCCAGCAGAGAAGTATCAAGTTCATCATAGGTTTCCCAATAAGGTTGAAGTAGCAGCCTGGCAAAGGCTATAACATGTTCAAGAATTTAGAGCCCCAATAGACAATACTTTCTACAACTACTGCTTAAGTAATTTGCACGCCCAGAGTCAGTATCCGTATTCTGATTCAGATTGAAGTTGCCTGAGGACATGCAACCTTTTTAGTTGGGGGGGATGTTAGGACCATATAATGTACCTTTTTGCTCATGCTTTTTACTATCATTACATCCTTTTCCCACTCATATTTAAGCCTACATTATCACCTTAATCTATTTTTCCAAAGGTATATAACATTTCTTCTCTTTTCTATATGTTTAATTTGTTTTACATGTAATTTTACATTACTTTCATACTTAGCCATTGATAAAAAACATATAGTTGCTAAAACAGTTTGAAGACTGCAATTAATATATCGCTGCTGCTTGAAGACCACATTGCTGAAATAGTCAAACAATATGCAAATCTCGTTGCTAAAACAGTCCATGATTTGCGATGTTGAAACAATATTTCACATACAACAGTAACAAGAAAAGATAACTAAAGGAGTTGTTACACTGGCCGCAACAACTATATCTCAAGCCAACACCATTACAACCATTGTTGTTGCTTGAAGACCACGTTGCTGAAACAGTCAAACAATATGCAAATCCCGTTGCTGAAACAGTCCGTGATTTGCGATGCTGAAACAATATTTCACATACAACAGTAACAAGAAAGGATAATTAAAGGAGTTGTTACACTGGACGCAACAGCTGTACCTCAAGCCAACACCATTACAACCACTGTAACAACATTTTGCTACAGAAGATCAAAATATCCTATTCCAGCATAGAAGATTAGGTCAGACTAAGAATAGGATTTGTATGTACACATGTAATTTTATGCTTAATTGTATTAAGAGGATTTTCCTCTTTAAATAGGGGAGAAATCAACATTAGAGGGGAGATTACAAAAGTCTTAGCTAGAAGGGAATTACAAAGGATGAGCGTGTTCACTTTTGATATTGTAACTTGTCACATTTGATAGATGAATAAAAGATCATTCTGAGCATTTCTTCTTAGTTCCTTTCATTTCTGGGGAATCTTGTGAGAAGGAGAGGGCCCACCTTCTTCACAAGATTCACCCATTAGTTTATGTAGTGTGTTAATATTTTTTTTATTCATACCTTGTTAAAAATCTATTTTGCTGAAACTCTGTTTCAACTAATTGTTACATCGTTTTCATACAATTCATTCCTAGGTAATTGATCATTTTGATTGGTATTTCTGTTTGCATAATGAGTTTATGAAAGTGTGATAGTCAGAGACAGGTGCTGAAGATTCCTGCTTTGTGGAATAGGGTCTTGTTCTCTATTACAGAATAGTTAGTCTTCTTTGCAGTATGCTGAAAGGTTCCTTTTTCCTAGGTTGTTGTTTCTTAATGTAATCCAGGATTCTTCTGATAATTATTTTCCTTTGAATCTTAAACTTTGCAATAGATAGATTGCTTTTACTGTAATTCAAAGTAGAACTTTAGTCTGTTCAAAGCAAGGTGTGATTAGTGTAACTTCTACTACAACTTTAGATTGCTTTTGAGATTGAGCATATACAGTGTGTGATTGCCTTTGAAATAAACAGACTTCCCTGGGTTGACAATTTATGTAACACTTGATTGTTTTAATTAATAAACAATTATAGTGACCAACAACTACATTGGTTATTTATGTTTTTTTCCCTTTCCTCTACTATGTGCCATGAAGGATGCCTTATTCTCACAAATTGTCATAAAGGATGTATATAAATAGTTAAAGTTCATTGTAAAAAACTCATAAATTAATCAATTTTAGTTTTAGTGTCTAATATTTTCCTGGTTTCTAATCATGTGATGGAAGTTAATAGTTCCCTTTTTAAGAATAGTTCATAGTCATATAGGCAAGGGTAGAAATCACAAAATGAGCCAAATCCGATGGACTCCTTGGGGAAAATGCCAAGGAAAAAAATTATAAAGTGTTGGGGATGCGAGGGGGACCACATGTATAAAGACTATGCTTATAAAGGAGATAGGATGATGATTGTGAATAACCTTTATGAATTTGATATAGTGGAAGACATGGGAAAGAGCATGCCAAGAATCTATGTATCCTTGGACAATAGACAAGTAAACTATCAACCCCACATGATTGAGGTGGAAGTTGGAGTATTAAGGGGACTTTCAAGTGAAGCCAATGCACATCCTAGATCATAAATTCAAAGTTCTTAGCAATTGATCCATTGGCCTAGTACAATTCCAATGAACCTGCTATGGTCCTGAAGATGCCACATGAGAGCATGAAGATTCCATGTGGCAAGAGTACCCTCAACTTTTTGCAGATTCTAAGTTTATATGAATGCACATTTGTAAATATGTGTATAAAGACTCCATTTTGATGTACCTGGAGTTCCTAGAGACACAACTTTGAGACTTCATGTCTGGTCTATGCTAGATCCCTGGAAGAGAAGTGGGAGTGCCTGAGGCAATGTGGTGTAGAGAAGGTGGTATACTTCCTTGGGCTGTGTCAGATGAGGGGAACGATAGATTTCTATTTGGAATTGTTGTAGGAGTCATTAAATTGCAAAACTGATGATTTTCGTAATGTGAAATTTATGTATGTATGTACATGTAAACTTGTATGGTGATGTGCACTAATGACAATTCAATTTGTAGGGGGATGGGATTGTAACACCCTGATTTTTACCCCCAATGTAGCACTGTATATTTGCAAGTATTATGAATGGTTTCAATCCGTGTGATGTAATATGTAAACATTGCATATGGAAAAATAATAAAACGAAATACATCGTTGGATGTATACTGTTAAGTTAAAATCGACTCAGTGAAATATTCAAAGTTGTTAGGTTAACAATGGTGGATTTAAGCACATGGTTTTGGTAGCCTGCGGTTTTGGAGCTTGTGGATTACATGTAATGAAATCCTTTAAAGGTTGGTGATACTCCATTGTAATGTGTCAAAAGTTAAGAGGTGAAGTTTCACTTGGTTAGGGCCATGAGGTTGGTTGGCTTGGCATGGTTTGGTTAAGGGAAATAATATATCTATTGTTGGATAGTTTTCCCCGTTAGGGTTTTCCAAGATAAATTTCATGTGATTTATGTGTGAATGTTGCTATGTTCTTTTTTTTTTTTATCTCTCTCACATTTTATTTCCTCACATATGGTATCAGAGAATTTATTGGCTTTAGGGGGACACCTGTGTGGCTAAGGGTTTATCTAGAGTCTATTACAAACCTTGTTATAGTGGGAGCTTTGCAGTATCGATTCTTGTGGTGAAAAAAATAGTGAGTAGTTCAAAAATAGAGATCATAAAATTTAATGGGAAAATTTTTGAGTTGTGGAAGCTCAATATGGAAGATGTTTTGGTAGATAAATATCAAGGTATCACTATAGATCTAGGTACTGATCCTATGGGAATGCAAAAAAAGGAATTGAAAATTTAGATGGGAAGGAAACGAGCACAATCTGGTTGTGTCTCTTAGCTTCAATATTATTGAATGTGTCAGGGGAAGCTACAACCAAGTCATTCTGGAATAAGTTAGGGGATTTGTATCAGTCTAAGTCCTTGGTAAAAAATTAAATCCCGTGTAACAAGCTGTACAACCTAAGAATGAAATATGGAGACTCAATTGTTGATAATATGCTATCATTGATGTCAACATGGCACACATGCGGAGGAAGTGCATGGAAGGATTATTTCTACTGTACATGTTGGTGTGTTTAATTTTCTAATTAAATCATCCAATTCATTCAATTTTGAACCTGAAGTAAGTCTTTTATTACAAGGTCATTGTGCAATGTATATGCATACAAAGAACTCTCCTAACACTTTATGGTGAATGAAATCTACTAGTCCTAACTCACACACTCTCTGCACAACTACTGTGAACAAACCATATCCTTATATCAATCTAAAGTTGAAATCAAGTAAGATGCTTAAAAGGGAATTATTTAAGAATCAATCCATCTTCTATTGAATTGGAACCAATTGCTAATTATCCAATCCTTACTACTAAAATGGAATCTTAAGGAAATTCACAAAACACATTTTTGAAGAGCAAGGAACACGTCTATCAACAATTATAATCCTTTCTTGTAATTGAACAATCCATTTACATGAACTAGAAACACATTCTTGTTGAAATAAAAAATATTCTTTTGTAAAGGAAACATACCCTTGCTACAGTTAATCAAAACACACTCTTGCAGAATTAAAATTGAAACGATTGTTGCATTTATTTGAAAAACCACACATACATAATTGGAATAAAGCACTTAATGAAAATAAATTAAGAACAAACTCATGCAGAATTGAAATGAACACTTGCTGCAATGAAACAAAACACTTTCTGGAATAAATTAAGAACACACTCTTGCAGAATTGAAATCAACACTTGTTGCAATGAAACAAAAATGAACTCGTATTGAATTGAATAGAAAACACACCATTAATAAACCAAACTATAACAACTATACTTAAAACAATTCACTCACATCAATCATCTGCACCGATATTTAAACTAAGGAAAATTAATGACAAGACAATCTATTTATGCTAATCTAACTAATAATACATGAACACCAACCCTATTAACGAGGAGGGCCCTTCCTCCTTAGAAGGGGTGGAAAAACTACATAAACTGCAACTTTAAGCACTCATGAATTGATACCACAACTTTCCATATCTTTATTATTCAATCAAAAGGTGCAGATACAATTGTTGTTACTCATTAGTCCGTCGACTATTCTCTATTTTCCCAAAACCAACCTAACCTGGGAGCAAAGATGCTCTACCCTTTTAAACTCTTTCTTCCTCTTCTAATCTTGGAAAAATTACAATTATGAACAACCTTGATAATCTTTTGATTCTCAAGTTTTTTGGTGTCATCTTGATTAAGAGGATACAAGAGGATACACAATATTTCCTCTAACCAATTACAACTTATATAAATGAATTTTATGGAAATAGTCGGTTGAACTATCCTAATTATCTGGGTGGACATCTCATGTTTATAACATACAATTGTCATGACTTAAGGTAAGCCACATCATCAATATAAATCAATATTTTTCATATGGGTCCATATATCAATGGTCAAGTCATCATTATGCGGTGATCCTTTGGCGGTAACAATATTCTATAATAGCAGTGTTTGCATACCAAATATAGGAGTAGAAACACCTCAAAATAGCATCACCTTGACGTAGTAGCACCTCAGAGTAGCAACAACTCATAGTATAAATGCCTTGGAGTAGCAACACCTCGGAGTAGCAACACCTCGGAGTAACAATGCCTTGGAGTAGAAACACCTCAGAGTATTAACTCCTTGGAGTATCATCTAATTATTCTGCAAGATTCTTTATCAATTAATAAGTAGTTACCCAACACAGATATCATCCTTCCCTAAATGTAGGAAAATATTAAAGAATCAATGCATCAAATGGACTTAACATACTGGTGTCAAAAAGGTAATTCTTGGACCATGATAGTTATGGGAAAGGTGAGAATAAGAAAGAAAAGGTACGAGATAAGTAACAAAATGATGGAAAAAAGGGTGTCATTCCCATGACTCAACATCTCCCCCCAACTAAAGCAATTGCATGTCCTCATGAATCCCATTAGTATGAGTCCTCAACCTCTTGTTGTATATGAAGTGTAGTAAGTTTGTATGCTCCAATAGTATCCTCCTTAATGCCGATGTATCCATTACTCATTAGAAAATCCATCCAATAATATTTCTCATACTGAACTTGATATTGTTGCTGGTATTGTCTTGTAGGGAGACAAATAAGAGGTAATCTATAAATGAGGCTGAGCCACCTGGATCCACACTTTGTCATACACTCCATATACCCATTCACTCTTTGTAAATCATGGCCAAATTTTGGTTACCCATATGGATATCGTCTTCTCAATGTCTCATCAAAGGTTTCCCACCTAAGTTGACTTCCATCCAGGGCATCCTTCAACTACAAATTGATACATTTGGGGAATATATCCAAAACAAGTATCCAAATCTCAATTAAAGTAGCATCTTGTTCATCTATACTCAAAAACCAATTATGTCCCTTGATTATGCTGGAAGTAGGCGTAGGTTCTCCCCTAACCCATAACAATTTCTTGGCCCGACTTGCCTTGATGGCCTCATGTGATGCCTTCCATTTTTCTTGGTTTCTGACGAATGAATTGAAATCCCTCAATTGGATATCTCCAACACAATGAGATAAGTTAAATTTCCTCCCCCCAAACAAAACATATTCATGAAAGTAAATTTCATAGAGAAGATGTTGGTATGCAAGAATTCTCTAAAACAAGGTCTTCAAGAAGGAAATGGTGGTATCAAAAATTCAAGTCCTATCTTATTTTATGGCCATCAATTGAAACAGGAGGAATTGCTCATGCAGAAACAATGGATAAGCATGGGATGGGTTTCTTCAACTTACCAGTTCCCATGCTAGGTTGCAAACTTTCATTTTTCTATATTGCAGGGTTTTGACTTGATCTTCTAGTTCCTTCAACCTCTACCCCATTCTCCTCATATTTTCCTTTCTATGTTCCTGGAATGCTAACTCTTCTGCCCATATTTCTCTTAAATTCCAAATAAACTTTCTATGTTCCTGAGTAGAAATCATCCCTTCTTGGAGCGATGTGGACAGCTGTTTCCACTTATGAACTTCGAAAATCAATATATCAGCATTGGGGGATGTCATTATACTCTTTTCCTTCTCAAATTGGGTGTTCTCATTTCCAGGAATTATTGGTTCTTGTGTAGCAATAGCCTCTGTGACATGACTATCCATATTCCCCTAATAAATCTTAGTTGTTTCCCCAATTTTCTATTATTATTTTTATTCCTGAGTTGCAACACTCTCATTGGTGACAAGGCAAGGATCTTTCATTGTTACATCCAGTGTTGGTTCCTATTGACCAATTTGGGTGGCTTCAACATCCCCTTTATCTTCCTCAATACATTCTATTTGTGTGCTGATTTAATTAAAATTAGATGGTGGCACATCACTCGATGTGCACCCTGTTTGAATAAATATTTCTCTATATGATGGAAAAAGTTGTGACCTGCACTTGTTTGTCCCCGAGGTCATGGTTTTAAGGTCACCTGACTTTTCTAATAGTTGAGAAACTTAAGCCCGGGTTCCCAAACCTGAGGAAGTTTCACCCTATTGAAATTTTCCTTTTAAGACCCCGAGTTGTTTATCAAGTTTAGAGTTTTCTTCCTTTAATTGATTTAATTTCTCATGTAGGGATAGAGATTTACCTTGCTTAAATCTGGTAATTCTTTCCCTTTCCTTTGTTTTCCTCTCAATAGATTGTTTCTCAACATGTTCTTGTGGGCACTCAACATCAGTCCATGGTTGAGTTGGTGTTGCTGCTGAAGAAGACTCAGTTCTTATTTCCTTTGTTTTCCCCTTGTTTATATTAGTTCGTTCTTCAATAGGTTCTTTTGGGCACTGAGTGTTGGTCGATGGTTGGACTGGTGTTGCTACTAAAGAAGAACTCACTTTCCTTGTATTTAATTTTTCCTTCTTTACAGTAGTTCATTCTCCAATGGGTTCTTTTGGGAACTTAGTACTAATCAACCAATTGAATAATTGGGTTGGTGCTACTATTGAAGGAGACCTAGTTCTTCTCTTAGGGGTGTCCTCATTAATCACTCGAGGTGATCTTATTTTCCTTTTCTTGTGCTTAGAGTTCTCTTATATGACCGGAAAGGGTTTGTATTCTTCAACAAGAGGGTTTTCTTCTATTATCTCCACTTCATCACTAGATGGTGTTGGTGAAACATGCTGCTCAATGGAGGGATTATCTTGAGTTTTAGTCCCATCAACCTCTTCTTCATCGTCAGGGTCTTCTTGGTCGATTTGTGTGTCTCCTATACTTAGTTATTTTTCTGTATCACCCCTTTCATTCACTATGTTGACTGCTTCGTCTCTTGTTCTATTTTTGTATCTCCCCCTTCATTCTCTATGTCAGTTTCTCTGTCTTATTATTCTGTTTCTTCCCCTATAAATTCCTTTTCTCCCATGGACATGTCATCATAAATCCACTCTATCCCCCCTTATTCCTAATTCTTGGACTTTACATCCTCATGGATGTTGTTTCTATCAATTAATTCAAGCTCAGGGTTAGCTTATGTTTCTAATTCCTCTTCCTCCATCAATTTCTATGTATCCTCTCTTCTTTCTACTCCCAAACCCCGTGTTTATGTATGACCAATAATTTCACACCATGTAGCATTCCTTTGTCTAAATGCATGGATAAATAATAATTTAATCAACCCATGATTTGTAATGCATGTTTGCATGTGTTTGGAATGACGAACAAAGCCCATCATAGATTTTCGAGACTCTAACAGAAAGTATGGGATATTAAGAAGCTAACCGTGATAGAGGTGGGAAAGTAGCATAAAATGGTAGTTATAAACAATAGTAAATCTACCTTCACATGTAATGTATCGTTGGATAAAATATGCTACATCTTTCTAAGGAAAAGGGAGAGAGGTTCTGTTGATTCCTGTACCGTTGTTTCTAACCCATTATTCTCTTCTCACAAAATTTATCCTGGTTGTTGGGATAAATTGCTTCTTGTTGAACCAAATTACCCAAGTCCTTGGTAGCCCTATTACTTCTGCAACTTTTTCCTCTATGACCTCAATATGAAATCCATGAAATGATGAACTTGTTCCATCTAAGTTCTGGGAGAATTCCAAGGTGACACCATTGTCAAATCATTGCCACCTTTGAAAGAAATTCACCCACCCCGCATTTTCAAAAATATGGTAGGCCTATGAGTATGCACACAATGATCCAACCGATTCAGGATCATGACGAATAATCAAACCCCCCATTATAGATAGTCGGGTGATGCATAGCTGAATTTGACATGGTGAGTTGCAGTTTTGGACATGTAGACGAATGTTGGGAAACGATTTCCAAATTAGGGAAATCTGGATATGACAATTTACACCGGATTTGGTAATGATGGGGTATAATGGAGGCATTTTGTTATTTATGGCAGGTCATCATGGAAGCATGTGTCTCGTAATGATATTCCTTCCCCGCAACTAAAGGTGGAATCCTTCCTTGGCTAACGTGGTAGGGTTCGACAATACAAGTGTAATGACACATTGAACATTAAAATCATGGGAGAAAGTAGGAAAAATACATACTTATGGGGCCACTTACCGTACGTCCCAAGAAAAAAAATGAGTGTAAGTTGTGGCCTCTCGTGGATAATGACGCATTGTCTATTGTGAGTGCTCTTTCTGAGGTACAAATATAACAGTATCATACACGAGTTTGTGTGCAAGATCCAATAGATGCAATAGAATGTCACATCATTGAGCTAATGAAAAGAAATGAAAAAGTAGTGATTGTTTATTAATTGGGTTAGTTTCCATTGATGTTAACCCTTGAATAAAGTCTGGTAGTGAATTTCGGTAGCACAAAGGTTTGGGTAATGGACCCAAGTTTGTTTGATGGATAATGGTATGTGTTTTGATATATTTATAAGTAAGACTATTCTAGATGGATAGTACATGTCATGTCATTTTCGATGGTATGTGGAACATCACATAACTCCTCACAGTTAGAGAGTTATGGCCATGTGAAGTTGGAGAACCCTCATGAGTCATCTATAAGCCCCAAAATGTCAAAGTGTTTGCAAAATAAATTATTTAAATAATAAATTTAATGGAGAACTCCCTAAAATAAAGAAAGTGGGATGCTACATGAAGTATAAATAAGAGGCAAGGCTCTCTCATTTAATGACACTTGAATATCATTGAGTATCTATTTTGTGAAAGGTTATTTGGGAAGGTATTATTGATAGAGAGAAATTGCAGTAGAAAAAGTGTGGCAGGAAAACTGTGACAGAAAAAGTCTGGCAGAAAAAGTGCGACATAAAAATTGTGGCAGAAAAATTGTGGTAGTAAAATCACGGAAGTAAAAGTGCGGAAGAAAAATCATGGCAAAAATTCACGGCAAAAAAAGTGCGGCAAAAAAATCACGGAAACAACATGGTTGGGGTCTATTTATGAGAGATATGACACATCTTTTTTGATGTATGTTTTGTGAGCTAGGTTTTATCTCTTGAGATGGTATTGGATGTTCAATATTGATGCATATATCAAATTTGTTGAGGGATACAATTCGTATTTAGCATATGGGTATTGGTCTTTTGGTTGTGATGTGTTGCTGAAGTTGTTGGTTTAGCTTGAGGCTACATAACAGTGAGGTTGTGGCACATGGATTGATGTAAGGGTTTATGGTATTTGGTTATGGATAATGTGATGTATTGCTAAAGAACGTTTGATGGTTATATTGGTAACTATACTTGGTGTATGGTTGAGGTACATGGTTGAGACAAGTAGTTGATGAGTTGGCACATACATGAGGTGTATACTTGATGATGTTGGTACATATTGATGAGTCATAGTTGATGTGTATTTGATGCATGATTGGTACATATTTGGTGCATGGTTGATGCACTCGTTGATGGTACAGATTGAGGTATAGGTTGGTGCATGGTTGATGCACTTGCTTATGGTATAGGTTGATTACAGGTTGTTTGGACATGTTATTGTGACAAGGTATTTGTACAGGTTTGGTGCATGGTTGATGCATTTGTTTATGGTACAGGTTGATGTATGGTACATGTTTTCATAGGTTATTGGTATAGGTTGTTACAGGTTGATTACAGGTGGATTGGTACAGGTTTACAACAATATATATTATAGTGATAGTGTGATAGTGGTTTCATCATTCTACTTCTACGTCAGGGCAGTTGGACGGGGCAAGGACATGTGGTTGTAGCCACCTTCCGGTTGTAGCCGGAGAACATAGGGGGTTGTAGCCTCCTTCTAGCTGTATCCAGAGAATTGGGGAGTTGGATATTGATCTAGATTTATGTAGGAATGCAACATAATACACAAATAACCATGAATACAAATATGTAATAGAAATAACACTTCATTTCATTAATATCAAAGAACTGAAATTTGTTGACAGACAGAGTGAAAATAAACTATCTAGGGCATTGACAACTTATCTCTGAGAAGAGATGTGGTGGCTACAAGCCTCTGAACTTTGTGTTACAATGAGGCTCAAAGGCCTATGTATTATTGAGAAACAATGGAAACCCTGAACATCCAAAAAACTAACCGTAGGAGATGAAACGCTAGAATATGGGCCCCGTCGGGGTAAATTGGTACATCAATTTATCAGGGTCGTAACTTTGGTATACTATCTCCGTTTGATGCACATGATACATCATTAGAAATATCTATCTGAAGAATACAATGTTGATAGTGAATATAGAGTCCGAAACGAACTCATATTCACCAGATGTTTGATGTCCAAAAAACAGTCCCCATTGCAATGAGTTACTCCATGAGATGAGGAAACTTCTGTTGAACTTGGTCCCTGGTGAGACACTTTCCCTGGTGAAGGCATTGGCCTGCTTTGACAACTTGATATAGATGGATCCTCTGCTGGCGGGTGTTCTTGATCTGTGTGTCCATAATTTGATCAATTTTGGCTTGTTCCATGCAGTTTGTATTTAACTATGTTGGTGTGAGTTGTTCTACCATGTTGGATGTGTCTAGTAAAGGTGGAAAGTAGGGCCGAAGGTGGTCCACATTGAACACTAGGTGCAGACCAAGGAATGGTGGAATACTGAGCTTGAAGGAATTGTCCCCTACAACCTTGGTGATGGTGTATGGACCATATCAGAGAGGGAGAATCTTGTGGTGGGGTCCAACGAGGCACTCCTTCTGCAAATGTAGCTACATTTTGTCACCACCTAGAAGTTGTGTTGCACCCGATGTTGATCATGCCACTGCTTCTACTTAGCATTGGCTCTGTCCAATATGTCATGAACCTATTGGAAAATGTGCTGAATGCGCTCAATGAAGTTGTTCACCTTGGCAACTTCATACTGGACATGAGACGAATCAGCCTGAGTAGCTGCAAAGGGCATGGCTACGTCAATGGGACATAGTGGATGGAATCCCAAGCCCACCTGAAAGGGTTTGTGGTCGGTTGACTTGTGGAGGGCCCAGTTATAGCTATGTTGTACATAGGGGAGGCTCTGATCCCATGTGCGTGGATGCTTTGAGTTGTACATGTGCAAAATGTGTATGATCATCCTGTTGACGACCTCTATCTGGCCATTAGTTTGGGGATGGACAACTATGGACTTGGTGATCTTGCTGTCCAACATTGACCAGAGGCTAGAACAAAATGTTCAAGATTGAAGGCGCTGCATTTTTTTACAATGCTACCTAAACCAACACACAGGCACAACACAATGGAGCTATCTACAGGCACTGCATAATATTCTGGGAGAAAACGAATTGTGCAAAGTTATTTTACCACGTTTGAGTCATTAACTTAAAATTTTGATTGTGAACAATTAAGAAGGTATTTTTGAAAACTGGAGGAGGCTTTTGTTCATAACATTCCAAATAACAAAAAACCCTCTCATGTTTTCAAAATGTGTTTTGGTTTGAGAGATATTGGATATAGAATTAAGCGTTGCATACTCTGCATAGTGGCGCTGCGTACTAATTTCCTGTAGCAGTCACAGTTTTCATATTCGCCTTGTTGGGAGGTTGCCACCTATCAAGGAGGGTTCGAATGAATTCTCAAGGATCAGTTAGATGTCAAGGGACACCTGCACCTAATATTTATCTCCAGCAAAGGCCTCATGCATGAGGTGGAAACAATTTATTAATGACTTCCAACAAATTCTTGAAAATCAACAGTTTGTTGGATTTTTGTCTCTTTGACTATTGCCACCTATCTCCAAGGCTTAGAATCCAATGGAGGAGATGGGATTCGACCTCCTTAGGTTATTTGGATGATATTTTATATTTAAGGAAGGAGAGATCTCTTGGAGAGGGGTTGGATTCATGAGTAAGAGAGATGAGAGAGCTGTAGGAGGCACTTTGCCTATGATCATTGTAACCTTGAGGGGATTTTGTTTTTGTAAACATTTATGTTATTGAAGGTTCATGATATATGTGTTATCAGAATGTATCTCTTGTTTTCTTTCCCAATTTTTCTTCTTACTTGACTGAATTGTACACCTTGAGGATCATGGTTGCCTTTGATTAATGGATTCTTGAGCATCTAAGGATCTGATGTATTTTTCCTATTAGTCACTGTTTATATTTAGGTACCTTGAATTCATTTATGCAGAGAGGATATATGCCTTATGGATGTTCTTCTTTGTGTTAAATTTTTCTTCCTCTATTCAATAAACTTTTATCTGATATGCATATTGATTGCATTTAATGAGCAGGGTGTTTGCTTGACTCCATATCCCAATGGTCCATCATTGATTTACAACAGCTTACTGTCCTTCCCCTTCCTTGTTTTCTTCTTCTTAATCCATAAAACCAATCAAGCATTTTATTTCTATGTTACCAAGCTTACTCTCATTTGCAGTCTGGGAGTGATTCTTGGAGTGATAACACACTCAATGCCTTTGTTGAGTAATAAATTCCCCAATAGCATAGTCAGAGGCATCTGTATCGATATCAAATGGTTGTTGCAAGTTTGGTAATGTGAGCACTGGGGCATAGTAGAGGTGATGTTTCAATTCTACGAAGGCCTTCTATTGAGATTCCGACCAAAATAATTTTTCTTTCGCTCCTCCCTTGGTGACTTGACTCAAGGACCAAGTGATATGAGAGAATCCCAACATGAACCTGTGGTAGAAATTAGCAAGACCCAGAAAGCTACGAAGATCTGTTAGAGTGGTCAGGGCTAGCCAATCTCGAATGACTTAGATCTTGGTTGGATCCACATGCACCCCATGCTCATCAATAATGTATCCCAGATACTGAACCTGGGTCATGCCAAAAGTGCACTTCTCCAAATTGACACACAACTTGTGTTTATGTAGTGTTTGGAGGACCTGTCAGATGTGGTGGAGGTGCTCTTCCCAATTTTGGTTGAAGATCAGGATGTCATCCAAGTACACTACTACAAATGAGTTGGTGAATGGCCGCAATATGTCATCCATCAACCTCATGAAGGTTGCAGGAGCATTCGTTAACCTGAAATTCATGACCAACCATTCGAAAAGGCCCTCCTTAGCTTTGAAGGAAGTCTTCCACACATCAGATGGTTCAATTGGTACTTGGTGATACCTAGACTTCAAGTCGATCTTGCTGAAATATTTTTCCCCTTTGAGTTGGTCCAAAAGGTCATCAATATTTGGGATCGGGTACCTATTCTAGACAGTGATCGTGTTCAACGCCCGGTAGTCAATACAGAGTCTCCAAGTCCCATCCTTCTTCTACACCAACATGATTGGGCTCCCACAAGGCGATGAACTTGGTCAGATGTGACCTTTCCACAACAGCTCCTAGATATGCCTCTTTATTTCATCGTTCTCCAAAATAGAGCGCCAATAGATCGGTCCATTGGGAAGCGGTGCACCTGGGGTCAAATCGATGGGGTGCTTGACTTGATAGTGTAGAGGCACCCTTGCAGGTGAGGTGAATATGCCCTGGTACTCCTGCATGAACTTGTCCATTTGTTGTTGTTGTGTAGAGGAGCTCTATCTGGAGGTCATGGCCACATTCTTCTTCTTTCCTTGAAGGTGGATCATCAGGAAAACAAATTTCCTGGTTTTGGAAATGAGCTTACTGCATTGTTTTGCAGTAACCAAAGAGATAGCGGCAGGCGGTGGTACATCTATTATCCTATAAAACATATTTCCCAAGGTAACAATAATAGCGCGAGGCCAGGACTCATACACAACATGTCACTTCCACAAGTATGGTTGGCCTAATAATACATCACAAACACCAAAAGGATCAATGTCACATAATACCTCATCAGTGAAGGGCTTTATGTTGTAGGAAAGGCGACACTATTGGTTGACATGGAGATCTCGTCCTTGGTGAAGCCACCCGATGGTGTAAGGATGTGGGTGAGCTATGGTCGGCAAGCCTAACCACTTCACGAACTCTACTAAAATGAGGTTCTTTTGGATCCCACTATCGACAATGAACTATAGTGGGGAACCCTTTACCCACATTTGGGAGAGGAAGAGATGCTCCTCCTCCTCTAGATCTTTCATTTCTTCCTTTTGGATCTTTGTGGTGGTAACAGTGGCATTAGGCTCCGCATCGATAATATTCTTCCCTTTGCCATTCTCCTTCTCAAGTTTTGATTCAATGTCAGAGCATGCATCTAATTTATAATCCCTCATCTCAGCCACCAGTGACTGTTTGGCCCAACACTCACTTGTGTTATGAGTGGAGCTCTTATGGAACTCACACCACTTTCCCGTGTCCTTATTCGGCTTCACGGTGTTGTTATTTTCTTGTGACTTTGGCAGGTTGTCTTGAGCCACCATGCCTTGGATTTTTCCTTTATTCTGTAGTTTGGGGGAACCTTTCTCTTTCTTTTGATTTGTAGATCCAAAGTCTCACTTCTTCTGTTTGAATTTCTGCTCAATCTTGGCAGCATACTGGTATGTCATACCAAGCGAGGAGATGTCGAGGAACTCCATTTCCTCTTGAATGTATCTGTGTGGATAGCTGCGGTACTTCAACACCAAATGTTTCTTTGAATACTTGATACCCAACTTTGTGTGTAGGGTATGGAACAGATTCGTCAGCTCATGCACATCTTGATCCCTTTGCTGCCGCAACGTAGTCCATTGTATGTACTTGTCCTCATAGCTCCCCACAGGATAATATTGTTACTTTATGGCATCTAAGAAAGAATTACAAGTGGGTACGTCCAAGAATAGAGAGAGTTATTGCTCATCCTTTTTATCACAATAGGTTTCCCACCAATCCTTGACATGGGGGGCAACTTTGAGCAGTGAAAAAATAATCTTCTCCCGGTCGAAAAAGTCATGAACCGAGAAATATCCTTCTAATAGATTCAACCATCTATCTACGATGTCTTCATATATTTGGCCATCAAATGGAATGTCAAATTTTACTTGTACCTTAAAAGGGGTTGCACCTCCAGAGTGGTTGTTGGATGTAGATGCGCCGCCAGTGGGCAATCGTTGAAGGATCTGGGTGAAGTTATCCATCATCGCATTCCTTTGTTTTTTGAGGGCCTCCTCGAGCAATATTTTGATAGGATATCCTTCTCCCTCATCTTTATTTGTGTCCCCCATGAGAGTTCATCGGATTTTTCGAGGTTGATCTTGCAAAGATTCAACCAGATTGATCCCTAACTCCTTATACCCCGAACTCATTAGGGAGATGCAAAGAAGGATCAAGAAAGAGAAGACCGCTCTGATACCACTGATCCGAATTTATGAAGGAACGCAATAGAATACACAAATAACCATGAATACAAATATGCAGTGGAAATAACACTTCATTTCATTAATATTAAAGAACTGAAATTTGTTTATAGACAGAATGGAAATAAACTAGCTAAGGCGTTGGTAGCTTATCTCTGAGAAGAGATGTGGTGACTACAGGCTTCTGAACTCTATTTTACAATGAGGCTCGAAGGCCTACATATTATTGAGAAACAATGGAAACCCTAAACATCCAAAAACCTAACCCTAGGAGATGAAACGCCAAAATATGGGCGTTGTCGGGGTAAATTGGTACATCAATTTCTCGGGGTCGTAACTTTGGCATACTATATTCATTTGACGCACATGATACATTGTTAAAAATATATATCCGAGGAATACACTGCTGAAAACAAATATTAAGTCTGAAACAAACTCATATTCGCCAGATGTTTGATGCCCCAAAAACATCGTTTAGGGCCTCAAAACGGCTCCAGAAGTTCAAGACCCGAAAAACTGCAAAAAATAGTAAATTGTGCTACAATTAAGGAAACTGAAAAATTGAAAGAAATAATGGTGGGGGTCCAAGTGGAATAGGCGGGTGGCCACCAATATCCACCTGGATCAGATCTTCCCTCAGATTGTATCCTAATAAACTAAGGGGTTGGAGCCTCCTTCCAGTTGCAACTGGAAAACAAAGGAGGTTGGTGCTTCCAATGAATGTAATTCTTCAAGACATATAAGAAAAATCATTCTGTGGTTTTCTACCGCTTTGGGTTTCCACATAAAAACACTGGTGTACTGTGTATGTGTATGATTTATCATTTGTCCATTTTTTATTTACTCTGCAATTATTGGATGATAATTCTACACTGATATAACACTTTCATTATATGGTTGAAAAGGTTTAAATTGCTCTCTTACTGATTCACCTCCTTGTTAGGCGGAAATATTGTCATTTAATTTCGTTGTAGTATTTTCCCAACTATTTAATTTGTCAATCCGAGGTTCGTAGGCTTACAAAGCACACACACTATATATGCAGGACTGAAGTAGAACTAATCTAATCTAAATTTTTGAAATGAAATTAATCTAGGAAAGCATTGAAAGACTAACTAGGAAAGCATGAAATTAATCTAGGAAAGCAATACAACATGTGAAGATTTGAATGGCAAAAGACATATGTGAGCTCATGCAATATATCAATATCAAATTATATTACAAGAGTCAAATGACAAAGCATGAAAGAATAACAAAGCTAAGAATCAAAGCTAAGAATCCTCTTCTCCTAATTACAAGTCTAAATTATGAATTACATGATATCTAACTCCCCCAAGTTAATCTCCCCTCCCCATTATGAATAACATGATGATCCTCATGAAGAGAGAACACTCTCTTATATACATGAGAGTCTTGAAGAGTGTCATAATTACAGATCCACTATTCTCTCAACCATTCTCAACTACTTTCCCATTATTAGAAGATATGATCCCTTCAAATCCTCCACACATCTCTCACATATCTTAGATAGGATATGCCATCCAAATCTTCCATGATCTTCTCCTTTGAATATGCTTGAATGATTGTCCCAAATATTCTTCAAATCTTCAAAGCTTGAAGATGAAATTCGAATTTGAGGCTAGGTGGTAATATTTGACTTTGCTGAAATTTCACATATGCCTGCACACATCATCAAACTCATCCAACCTTGATATATAATGAAAATATGTTATTTTTCTAAGATTTAATCATAAATTCACTTATAATACTAAAATGAATACAATGGAAAATAATAAGGAGAAACCCAAGTATCACTATGGAAATGGTATGATGGAAGGTTAATGGGATGATGAAATGTAAGGAATAGTGAAGGAGAAAGAGGATATAAATGTGACATTTATGAGGCCCAACATACCCCCCAACTCAACTTGTTTCATGTACTCATACAACCATGCATGGATCTTCTTAAGAAATTTTGGCATTCATACTTTGGCTTTGATTGATGATGTCTTTTTAATAAGGAATATTTCCAGGATCTGAAGTACATGAGTAGTAGCAGGTAAAATACATGTGTAACAACATGTAGTACATGTGTAACAACATGTAATACATGTGTAACAACATGTGAAATATGTGTAACAACATGCAAAATTTTCTTATGGTTGGTTCTTGTGTGACAACCATGAATACAAAAGATGTTGGTTATTGTGTTAAGAACATTTATTTCACTTATTTATTTTCTTGCTGCAATAATTTAGCCATATACTGACTGGAAATAATAAACTATCAATGTGCATAAGAAAGCATCATTGTGTATAAGAAAGCCTTTTCTTTATCTTTATGAATCATGCCAATATGTATATCAAGCGAAATGCAACAAAGTGTCATTGGAAAAGAAATGACAGTGAATCATAAATGGAATGATGAGATGGTAAAATGGAATAATGGTATGTAGTGAATATAGGTTCCCTCCCCCCTAACTGAAGTGGTTACATGTCCTTATGCAACTTGTCATAGGTTATGAAAGTGAAAAAGGAATAGAGCATGGTGAGGGAATTTTCCAAAGTTATTCATTACTAGAAAATAAGGAATTACATGATTAAAGATTAGATAAGAACATACCTCCACTTACCCAAAAAGTAGATGTAGTTGTTACGGCTGGTGGATCAAGAAAACGTGACTAGCACTGTAGCTACAACTATTGTAACTGTTGGAGAAAAGAATATCAGGAAGGTGTCATTGCTGAAAGATTAGGAAAATGGAACTGCTAATGTTGTTGCTGTTGTAACTAGATCATGGGAAATGAAGGAATCTGTATTGTTACTGCTGAATCATGAGAAATGTGTAAGGTAAAGAATATGGAACCATGATAATCTCATAGACCTGAAATCAAACTACTGCAACTACTAAGGGGATCATGAAAAAGTGTATAGTCTTCACCTGCTACAAAACCGATGGTACAATTCTAGTCATGCGAATAAATGTGTCGGTGTCGAGCATGAAGAGAAATCATTGGATTACCGGCCATTGATGAATGCTTTTAACCAATGCGAGGCAACTCACCATTGATGTCAATGAGAGCCAAGGACCCGAGTACATCTTGCGAAACATGGGTTGATGTCGAGCCACTTGCAAGATCTAACGATCAAGGGACATTGATGTATTCCCATGATTGCTAGTGAGAGAGCTTGCCATTAAGGCATGCAAGCCTCAAGGTACTCAAAAGGAACTCTAGTCTATATCCCAGATAAGCTGTCGAGGTCGATGGGGAAAGACTATTGAAAGGTGGGCCTTAAGGAATCCCACATCAGTCAACGCGAGTTTATAAAAATATTGGTAGGACTATAGATGTAAATATCTTAGTAGCGATAGGGTTTATGACAAGGAAATGTAATCATGGAAAGGGACTTTGTTTTATTCAAAAGGAAAACTGGAAAGGCAAAAATGAATTGAAAAGATAAAGGAAATGATGTATGCAACTAAGAAAAATAGGCATGTCTGAAGTCACGAAAGTTAAGGCAATGGAAGATGGCTTCAACACGGGGATGACCAATTAGCTTTGAAGGAGAAATGGGATAATGTCACAACATGGTCGTTGTGTAACAACAAACATCAATATGCGCAAAAAAAATTTGTGTTACAAAAAAATGTTTTTGTGTATCAACATGGTCGCTATGTAACAGGAAACATCAAGATGCGAAAAAAGTTGTTGTGTAACAGAAAAATGTTTCTGTGTATCAGTATGGTTGTTGTGTAACAACAAACATCAAGATGAACAAAATTTTTCTATGTAATACCATCATCATGAAGATCAACTCCTTCAAACTGTTTATCAAACATGTTTTTCTAAAAAAGGTTGTGATTCTTGAAGATCACTGTGGCATGGAAAATGAGCGTCATGTTCCTGCAATCAGTCTTTAGTACTAATCCTGCAATCAAAACTTCGTGAGAGCATCACAAAACATAAAATGCAAGAGATAAGTACAAATTTGAGATAGAAAATAAATGCAATTATACTTGTTGTCCGCACTTATTTGTTTCGTCATTGATTTCTGCCAAAGTGACTTAAGAAAAACAAATCAATGTTAAACATGAAAACATGTCTTAACTATCGTTTTTAGGAATGAGATGTCCATTTACATTTTTTGACAGTGTTTTTGATTTTTATACTGTTTTTGTTTTTGTTTCCATAAAACAAAAGAAATCATTTTTTTTTTTATTTTACATTTTTATTGTTTTTATTTTTATAATGTTTTTATAATTTTTGTTTTGTTGTTTTTGTTTTATAATAAAACAAAACAAAACATAAACATATATATATATATATATATATATATATATATATATATATATATATAT
>ML779363.1:183246-212260 GCA_009831015.1 Picea engelmannii
ATATAATTTATGTTATTAAAAACTAACAAACAAAGAAATATTAGTTTCTTGTTGTTAATACAAAACAAATAAACAAACATATGTATACAAAAATATTGATTTATTTAAACTATTTCATTTATTTACAAAAAAAATATAATTTATTTACAAAATGAACAAAACTATGATAAAAATTTTCTGCCTGTGTTTGGATGCCACGTTGGAAAACCGCCCATCCCGAAATATGTATTTTCATGTTCAGAAAAATGCAAATTTCTCTCAAACTAAGTAGAATTTTCCAAAACCGCTCACTATTCCGCTAAATGAGACCCTTCTGCACAAAACCCATGTGCTGGATTTTTAAAATTCGTCATTGTTTTCTCGCAAATTGCACCCGAAGTTGATTGTCTTCCAACTGACGTTAATTGACAGAAAATTTCGATTTGAGCGTTAGAAATCAAACTAGATCTTTCTCGTGAAATCAATTTTGGGAAAAATGTCAAGCGAGAGCAAGAAAATCATGACATCTAGAAACATAATACCATCATTTGATTCTGGAAGAGATGAATTGGCAAGAATATTGTTGCAAATCGAATTGATACACAATCAAATGATAGATGGATTTTAGTTTTGCAACCTCCGGCAGAAAAATCTCTTCAATCTCTCGGTAGCACAATGGTCAATAAAGAATGGGACTGAGTCATCAACTGGCAGCTAACAATCGACCCCAGAAAGGATTGGTCCCAAAATATTTTTGAGATCTTAAAATGTGTAATAACTAATCAATCCCATAAAATTCTCACTTGCATATCATTCTAGTTACCGATATTTGTGACAAAAATTACGTGTGGATTCTCATTCATTAGAGGTGAGGAAAAGAAAGAGGATTTGAATAATTAATTGATTGTTTTGTTGTTAGTTATCATATATCCAAGAGAATTCCACCGAAGTATTTTCTTATTTCATTATCACAATTGCAGGTTTTGTTTTTGTTTCCAGGTTGCAGGGTTAGCATGGGTGGAAAACGCAATTCAACCAATTGCAAGAAGAACACAGTTTCAAAAATGGACTAGACCAGAAGAAAAAACGAGAAGAGTTCAGGCATAAAACTGTTCAATCACTGTTACAACAAAAACATCACTGTTACAACAAGTAAAATTTCGTTGTAACAACATGTAAATTTTCACTGTCAGAATGTGAAAATTTTACTGTATCAGCATGTAGAATTTCACTGTTTCAACGACTATCTCAGCATAAAAAAATGGTTTTGTTTTTATTCATCTAATGTTTTATTGCTTGCAGAAATGAAAATTTATTCAATCATTGTTACATTAAAATTTCACTGTAATAGCATGTAAAATGTTGTTGTACAAGCATGTTGAAACAACATGTACAATTTTCGTTGTATAAGCATGTTATAATAGCCTATAACAACATGTAATTTTTTTTTTGTATCAGCTTGCTATAACAGCGAAAAATTTCGTTGTAACAACATGTAAAATTTTTGCTGTGTTTTATTCGTCTACAAAAAAAATAAAACAATTTACTGTGTTTATTTGTAGGTCAAATGATGGACAGAAAGACATTCATTCTTGAAATCAAAATCATTACTATTTTCTAATCCTCGCGATCACACGAAGCGCGGAGGAGAGCATACTTATTAAAAATAAATTAGAGCAAAAACGTTGTTTTATTCGTTAGCCTACCTATTCTATGCTAATTGGGAATTAAATATTGGTAACGTGTAGGAAAATTTCCAGTGGAGCCAAGCACGTAATAGTAACAACAATATGTTCAGTGGCAATTTTTCAAATGAATAATGGAAATATTCGAGAGTGAATGAATCTAGTTGTTGTGACTACAAACTTTCTAAATAAAAAGAAAAATTAAAAGAATTTAACTTGGTAGTCGCTTGAAACCATTGTTCGATATAGCTTTCGTAGGCATGATTTCCCTTTCTTAGATCATGCTCCAACTCCTCATTGTCCTCCTCAAGTTCCTCATATGTTGATTCCTCGTTCATTTTTGGAGGATTATTTAAGCTCTGGACTGCTGTCAAGATCTCCTCTTCGTGAGAAGAGGAGATCCTGACTTTCACAAGGATCAGAGTGAGTTGTTCCAAGCTGAAACTCATAGTTAAATCATATTGCAAAAGGGGGTTCTTATAGCACCCAAATAAATAAAAAAATAAAAAAAAACTGAAAGTCACACTTGTTGAAACACATGAAAACCTCTTCATAGTTGCAAAAATTGAATTTGTAGAAATTGAAATCTACACTTACGCTTGCATGAATTGAAACACTCCCTACATGCCCTTACCCATATGTCACCTCAGAGTTAGGAGCATGACCAATCAAACTAAACCTCAATCCATCGTGCTTCCCCAACAACGACACCAAAATGTTAAGCAGAAATATTGTCGTTTAATTCCGTTGTAGTATTTGCCCAACTATTTAATTTGTCAATCCGAGGTTCATAGGCTTACAAAGCACACACACTATAAATGAAAGACTGAAGTAGAACTAATCTAATCTAAATTGTTGAAATGAAATTAATCTAGGAAAGCATTAAAAGACTAACTAGGAAAGAAGGAAATTAATCTAGGAAAACAATACAACATGTGAAGAGTTGAATGGAAAAAGACATATGTGAGATCACACAATATATCAATCTCAAATTATATTACAAGATTCAAATGACAAAGCATGAAAGAATAACAAAGCTAAGAATCCCCTTCTCCTAGTTACAAGACTAAATTATGAATTACATGATCTCTAACTCCCCCAAGCTAATCTCCCCATTATGAATAACATGATGATCCTCATGAATAGAGAACACTCTCTTATATACATGAGAGTCTTGAAGAGTGTCATAATTATAGATCCATTATTCTCTCAACCATTCTCAACTACTTTCCCATTATTAGAAGATATGATCCCTTCAAATCCTCCACACATCTCTCACATATCTTAGATAGGATATGCCATCCAAATCTTCCATGATCTTCTCCTTTGAATATGCTTGAATGATTGTCCCAAATATTCTTCAAATATTCAAAGCTTGAAGATGAAATTCGAATTTGAGGCTAGGTGGTAATATTCGACTTTGTTGAAATCTTCACATATGCCTGCACACATCATCAAACTCATCCAACCTTGATATATAATGAAAATATGTCATTTTTTCTAAGATTTAATCATAAATTCACTTATAATACTAAAATGAATACAATGTAAAATAATAAGGAGAAACCCAAGTATCATTATGGAAATGGTATGATGGAAGGTTAATGGGACGATGAAATGTAAGGAATAGTGAAGGAAAAAGAGGATATAAATGTGACATTTTTGAGGCCCAACACCCCCCTCTCAGTAATCCAACAATTGGTATCAGAGCAGGTTCCTTCAAAAATCAATTTAACCATTGAAAGGTATACATGGAGAGAAACAAGATGTATAAAAATGGAATACCACAATTTGATGGACAAAAGTATGCATTTTGGAGCAGAAGGATGAAAACATATATACAGGCACGGGGATTTGAATTTTGGCAATCAGTTCTATATGGATGCAAAGAACCAATAGTTCCACCAACAAATGAAAGAGCAATGAAACTCTTGAGCAAAATAATTCCAAAGCCACAAATGGACTTCTGAATGGTCTTTGTGAATCAATATACACCAAAGTTATACATTGTAAATTTGCTAAAGATATTTGGGACAAACTCCAAAATATTTATGAAGGAGATTTGAAAGTCAAAGCAACCAAGCTTCATACTAACAGAGGTTAGTTCAAACAACTAAAGATGAAGGAAGATGAGAATATTTCAACTTACTTCTTACAATTCAAGGAAACAGTAAATGAAATCATAGGATTGGGAGAAGAAATTAAATAATCTGTAATTTTTCAAAAGGTACTAAGATCTCTTCCTATGAGATTTATTCCTAAGATATTAGCACTAGAAGAAAGCGCAGATCTAGACTCAATAAGCATGGACAAACTACATGGAATCTTCACAGCATATGAAATGAGATCTGAATATGAAAATCCAAATATAAAAGAAGCAACTTTCAAAGCATCCAAAAGGACAAAGCAAAATGGAAAGAAAAAAGAAAAAGAACATAGAAACAACAATGACATCTCAGAAGATGATGAAGAAATGACCAACTTTGTCAGAATATTGAATAAGGGAACCAACGACAGATATAAAGGTAAGTTTCAATTGATTTGTTTTAATTGTGATGGTATTGGTAGTTTTTCTAACAAATGTCCTCATAATAAAAATAAGAGGAATGATGAAGATTACTCAAATAGAAAACAAACATACAAAGGAAAAAGAACCACAAAGAAAGCTTTCAAGAAAAGCTTATGCACCAAAAAAGACATCTCGTCATTAGATGAAAATGAAGTCAGTGACAGTGAGATAGAAAGAGCTCTATTCATGGCAATAGAAGACTATGAGAAAGAAGACACTGAAGAAGAATATGAAGAGGCCGAAGAAGAATTCGAAGAGGCAAAAGTTGACTACCGAAAAGAATTGTTGTGTCCCATAGAAGTTATAAGAAGAGAGAAGAAGAAAAACAAGAATCTACAAGCAGAACTAGACAAGAAAGAAGATACTCAAGAACTAAAACAAATGATCACAAATTTTAAGGTTCAAATAGAAGATAAAATAATTGAAGAAGCATTCAAATAACAACTAGAAGAAAGAGATAGGTTCATTGGAAATTTGGAAGAAAAGATTGTCACATTAAGAAATGATCTTCAAAATAAAAATATGCAGAACAACTCAAAAGTTTTGGATGACATTATCAACAGTCAAAAACCTCATCATGAAAAGTCCGGACTTGGATACAATAAGATAGAAAATGGATCAAGATCCAAAACAACAGAACAAGAAACATATCCAAAAATCTATGCATAAACAATCAAAGGGGATAGGAAGATTTACAAGGAAAATTACAGGGACACTCCTCCACCGAGAAGATTCATATTTCAGAATCAACAACCGCCAGATAGGCTTCAAGAAGAATAAGGATTTAAAAGAGAAACACTTTTCAGAGGATCTTCAACTCCTAGGTATCAAACTATATTTTTTGGTTTATTTTATGCATGTAATAATTTTGGACATAAAGCTATGAATTGCAGAGCTAACAACAGGAACATAAACAACTTTGAAAGTCACACACAAAAGGGTTATCCAAGAAGGCCTAGTGAAACACAGAGAAGATGTTACAACAGGTTTGAATAATTGAGCACTGAAGTGGAATGCTACAAGTGTAACAACTTTGGACACATGACCAAATATTGCAGAATGACAGTTCCTCCTAGAGAACCACAACAGAACAACAAAAGTCACATAAAAGAACCTGAGAAGAGAACATGGATAAGAAATCAAAATCAGTATAACAATGAAGAATGTACACTCGCTCTACAAGCTAAGTAGAAGAAACATGGTTGGTATGTTGACAGTGTCTATTCAAAACACATGACAGGTGATAAAGACAAGTTTCTTACATTAAGAAAGAAAAGAGATAGACCAGTATCCTTCGAAAATGATGATTCAACTAAAATAATTGGAAAAGGCATAGTCAGAATTGGAAAAAGGAATACCAAGGCAAAACAATTTCTACTAGTAGAAGATATGAAAAATAATCTTCTAAGTGTGAGTCAAATGTGTGACCAAGTTCATAAAGTTACTTATGATTCACAAAAGTGCGAGATAAGAAAATAAGGTTCAGGAAATTTGATTGCAACAGCTGCAAGAACTTCAAGCAACATATATGTACTAAGTGAAATTGGAAATGAAAAGTGTTGTCTAGGAAAGGAAGATAAAAGTTGGATATGGCACAAAAGAATGGGCCACATACACTTTTATAACCTTGTCAAAGTCAACAAAAAGGAAGCAGTTAGAGAAATTTCCTAGATTACAGAACCAACTAACACTTTATGCAAGCATTGTCAACAAGGAAAGAAAACAAAGACCAGGTTTAAATCAAAATAATATTCAACGAAAAGACCACTATAAATTGTGCATACTGATCTAGTTGGAACAACTACAACAAAGGGTTTAAAAGGTGAGAAATACTTTATGTTATTAATTGATGATTATACAAGAATGACTGCAGTTTTCTTTCTCAGGAATAAGTTAGAAGATTTTGAAAACTTCAAGGTCTACAAAGAAATGGTTGAAAATGAAATGAATTCAAAAATCAAATGTTTGAGATATGATAATGGAGGAAAGTTCACTTCAAAGGAATTTATGGAATAATGAAACATGCATGGAATAAAAAGGCATATGTTCGTTGCTAGGACACCTCAACAGAATGGAGTTGTTGAAAAAAAGAACAAGACAGTACAGGAAATGGCTCAAACAATGTTAATGGATTCCAAATTGAAAAATATATTTTCGACACATGAAGTGCATATATCGGTTCACATTCAAAACAAAGTAATGCTCAGAAACACCACTGACAAAACTCCCTATGAGCTATCGAAAGGAAGACCAACAAATGTGAAGCACTTTGGAGTATTTGGAAGCAAATGCTACATCAAAAGAGCAGATGGAAGAATGGGAAAGTTTGACTCTTGTGTGGACAAAAGAGTTCTTGTTGGTTACTCAAGTACAAGGAAAGAATACAAGTGTTACAATTTGAGGTTGAACACAGTTGTGGAAAACATCAATGTAACAATTGATGAAACGTGTGGATGAGAATTAAAGGAAGAATAAAATGAATCAATGGAACAACTTTATGAAGAAGAAGCAGAAGATGAAAAATAAATAGAAGGGGAAGATGAAGAGGATCAAATAGAAGTAGAAGAGCAAGTTCAACAAGTGCCTCCAAAGACACCTAGAAAACGAGTATAGAAGAATAATACTTTAGATCAAATTATCGGAAACAAAGATGCAAGAGTTGATACTAGAAGAAGAATCCATTCACCAAAAAAAACACACTTATCACTCTCATCTACGATTGAACCAAACCGTTTTGAAGAGGCCAACAAGGATGAATTTTTGAATAAGGCCATGGATGAAGAATTAGATCAAATAGAGAAGAATGACACTTGGGAATTGGTTCCAAGACCAAATAATAAGAATGTGATTGGCACAAAGTGGGTATTCAGAAATAAATTAAATGAAGATGGACAAGTTAGAAGAAACAAAGCTAGATTGGTATGTAAAGGATACACACAGGTTGAAGGAATCGACTTTGAAGAAAATTTTCTTCAGTTTCTTGAATGGAAACAATCTGATTGCTCCTAGATTATTCATGCTCCAAGAATATTAAAGTGTATCAGATGGACGTGAAATCAACTTTTATGAATGGGGAACTTGAAGAATAAGTCTACATTGAACAACCAAAAATATTTTAGTTGTCAGAGAACACAGATTATGTCTGTAAATTGAAGAAGGCCTTGTATGGTTTAAAACAAGATCCTAGAGCATGGTACTCTAGACTGGATAAATATCTACAAAAAACAAGGTTCAGAAAAGGAAGTGCAGACAACAACCTCTACATCAAGGTAACTCAAGATAACATTTATTAATTGAAGTTTATGTTGATGATATTATTTTTGGAAGTACCAATGACAGGTTAAGCCAGAAATTTGCAAAGGATATGTAGAATGAATTTGAAATGTCATTACTTGGAGAACTATATTTCTTTCTAGGTATTCAGATACATCAAAGAAACCAAGGAATTTTTATTTCTCAAACTAAGTATATCATAGAAATGCTAAAGAGGTTCAGAATGGAAGATTGTAAACCAGTTACCACTCCTATGCAAACCAGTTGCAAGTTTAACAAAGATGATGATTCAAAGTCTATTGACCAGAGACAATACATGCCAATGAATGGTAGCTTACTATACGAGACCATATGTAATGTAGGTAATTGCATAGGTGGCACGATTTCAAGCAACACCAAAGGAATCACATGTATTAGCAATGAAGAGGATTTTTAGATATCGCAAAGGAACATAAGAGTTTGGATTATCGTATCCAAAAGGAAAGGATCTATCACTTATTGCCTACATGGATGAAGATTGGACAGGTTGCATTAATGACCGATGAAGCACCAGTGGAACAACGTTCTACTTGGGTGAGTGTTTAGTATCATGGTTAAGAAAGAAACAATCATCAATATCATTATCTACAGTCGAGGTAGAGTATATTGTAGCAGCATCATGTTGTACATAGGTTTTATGGATGAAAAAAACTTTGACAGATATATAGGTTGAGTATGATGAGCCCATTCCAATCTATTGTGATAATACAATAACCATTAGTATCTCAAATAACCCGATGATGCACTCCAAAATGAAGCACATTCCAATCAAGTATCACTTTCTATGGGAACAATTTGTAGAGAAGAACATCATAATTGAATATGTGGGAACAAAAAAACAAGTGGTAGATATCTTTACAAAACCGCATCCAAGAGAATCCTTTGAGTATCTTCGCCAAAGACTCAGAGTAATTTATACTCCAAAATGAATGATTTTGAATTCTTATCTTATATGTCTTAGATTTACATGAGGAAGCACCATAAAGAGGACAATTTATGTTGGGATATCAGTTTCAGGAAGAGTTCAGTCAGGGGAAGAAACCCCAGATGGAAAGATACCTTTTCCATTGATGACAAAGGGGGAGAGATTTATTAGACGCAAAGATAGAATCTCTTGGAGAAAGAGCAAAAAGGCATGGTTCTAGGGGGATCAATGGTAACATGGGGCACATGAGTGATATGAATTCAGTATTGCATCAAAGTGTTTCCATCAATGAAAAAGGGGGATATTGTTGATTAATTGGGTTAGCTTCCATTGATGTCAACCCTTAAAGAAAGTATGGTAGCGAATTTCGGTAGCACAAAGGTTTGGGTAATGGACCCAAGTTTGTTTGATGGATAACGGTATAAGTTTTGATATATTTGTAGGTAAGACTATTCTAGATGGATAGTACATGTCATTCCATTTCTGGTGGTATGTGGAACGTCACATAACTCCTCAGAGTTAGAGAGTTATGGCCATGTGAAGTTGGAGAACCCTCATGAGTCATCTAGAAGCCCCAAAAAGTCAAAGTGTTTGCAAAGGAAAATATTTAAATAATAAATTTAATGGAGAAATCATTAAAATAAGGAAAGTGGGATGCTAAATGAAAGTATAAATAAGAGGCAAGGCTCTCTCATTTAATCACACTTGAATATCATTGAATATCTATTTTTGTGAAAGGTTATTTGGGAAGGTATTATTGATAGAGAAAAATTGCAGCAAGAAAAGTGCAGCAAGAAAATTGTGCCAGAAAACATGCAGCAGGAAAAGTGCAGCAGAAAAAGTGCAAAAGAAAAATAGCGGCAGAAAAAGTGCGGCATAAAAATCGTGGCAGAAAAAGTGTGGTGGAAAAATCAAGGCAGAAAATTCGCGATAGAAAAAGTGCAGCAAAAAAATCACGGAAACAACATGGTTGGGGTCTATTTATGAGAGATATGGCACATATTTTTTGAGGTATGTTTTATGAGCTATGGTTTGGCTCTTGATATGGTATTGGATGTTCAATATTGTTGCATATATCAGATTTGTTGAGGGATATAATTGGTATTTTGTTGTTGGTATTTGGCATATGTGTGTTGGTCTTTTGATTGTGATGTGTTGATGAAGTTGTTGGTTTAGGTTGAGGCTACATAACAGTGAGGTTTTGGCACATGGTTTGATGTAATGGTTTATGGTATTTGGTTATGGATAGTGTGATGTATTTCTAGAGAAATTTTGATGGTTATATTGGTATATGTACTTGGGTGTATGGTTGAGGTACATGGTTGAGACAAGTAGTTGATGAGTTGGCACATACATGAGGTGTATACTTGATAATATTGGTACATCTTGATGAGTCATAGTTGATGTGTATTTGATGCATGATTGATACATATTTGGTGCATGGTTGATGCACTCATTGATGGTATAGGTTGAGGTACATGTTGATGCATGGTTGATGCACTTGTTTATGGTACAGGTTGATTACATGTTGTTTGGACAGGCTATTTTGACAGGGTATTTGTACACATTTGGTGCATGGTTGATGCATTTGTTTATGGTGCAATTTGATGTACAGGTTGATGTATGGTACAAGATGGCACAGGTTATTGGTACAGTTTGTTACAGGTTGATTACAATTTGATTGGTATAAGTTTACAATAATATATTTCAGAGTGATAGTGTGGCAGTGGTTCCATCATTCTAATTCTACGTCAGTTCGGTTGGATAGGGAAAGGACAGGTGGTTGAAGCCACCTTCTGGTTGTAGCTGGAGAACATAGGGGGTTGTAGCCTCCTTTTGGTTGTAGCCAGAGAATTGGGGAGTTGGAGCTTCCCTCAGGTTGTAGCCTGAGAAACTAGGGGGTTGGAGCATGTTGATGGGTATTAAATCCCTTGACTCAACAGTAGGAACCAAACCCACCACCGAGGCCCAATTAGACTCTAGAGAGTTTTAAGATGGAATGGTTCTCCAGATCTTGCGATCCGGCCAATTTATCGATGGGCTTTGTGTTTTCTTGTGAAGGCTCTTCCTTTAGTTAGGACTGTTCCCTTCTGCATTTTCTCTTGGGTGAGGCTGGTATGAGAGATGCAAGCTAGTATAAACCAACTTGACAAAAAACAAGATTAAGTTTTAACTACTGGGGAAGAGGCTAAGATTGGGATAACCCGCTGCTAAAACATGCAAACAATGATTCTATACCACAGGCTTAGTAATAATACATTAACCATGTGAGGATCCAATTACTATCTGAGAAACTAATTATCACAAAGAAATCATATATGTAATAAGATAATGGCAAGAAAAATAATTCATCTACCATAACTATCCATCACATAATAACACAATGATTCTATATTCATCATTAAAGAAAAGAACATCAAAACATTGCACCAGATAACTTGACGATTCTTACTCATTACCGCATCATTCATGAAACATGATAGGAAGTAGTTCTTCTCCAAGTCCAATCGCATGCATCTAATGAAAATAGTTTGTCTTTGGTCCAGAAGGGCTTCTCAATTCATAGAAGCTTCAAAATAATCCTTAACCACCAAAAAGAAAGAGTTCTCACAACAACCATCGACCCCCAACTAATTGGTCGATGTCTTTATTTATAATCTAAAGTTTAACTGAAATTAACGGGTAAGTGCAATTTAAGCAAACAAAAAATCTCCACGTGGCCGTTATCTTCTAACAGTTTCTTTAACAGACAACCTGAGATATTTCTTGGAAAGGGTGACTTCTCTCGTATTCAGACCAACTGATAAAAGGTTATTCACAAGTTTGGGCCCATGGAAATCTGTGTTGTTCCATTGAAGCCGCATATATTCCTCTGATATCCACTGCATGTGCATGATACTTTACTAAACTAGAGTTCAACTGTTGTATCATGGTTCAAGATCTAATCGGATGTTCTGCGAATTGTTGCACTTGCCCTTGCCTCTCATTGATTATATTTGTGATCCCTTCGGTCCATAGTGAGTCTTGTTTGGCATGCAACTTGACAATGTCACTTAGGTTGATAAATTTATTGGGGGTGCCGAACTCAGGAAACCCAACATCCTTCAATATTTTGTTAATTTTATCCCAGTGCTTCTTGTATCTAGTCCATTTCTCTTGGATATCTCGGTGTGGGTCCCGAGACATCTTATCCCAGTACTCAGATGATCACGTCATGCAATTAAGACTACTTTTTACCACCATCTGAATGCCATGTTTTTTCTTGTCTCAGCCCTGCTGGACTACCTCGATGTACTCAAGTCTTTCTACTGCTTGCTGAGCCATTTCATACCATCGCTCCATCTCCTTGAATGTCATGAGTGCCATGAGAGTGTTCTCCTGGAAATCAGCCTCGTTCGCGGTTAACATGTGTCTTTCCTTCTTGAACTCATCATAAACTTCTTTGAACTCACCTTTCATATACACAACGGTCTGCGTGGCGCCTCTATAGTATTCAACTAGATGACACAATTGTTTGATCTCCTTTAGGGTGGCAACTAGTTTGTTTGCGTCTCTCCCAGCTTTATCCAAGATGGCAAAGCCTTTCCCATGCCGATCAATTCAGACATCCGGACATTTGCTGTGTTGATTAAGTTCTCCTCTGTGGTAACCAAGATGGAGGGATCCAATGTGATCCTTCTTTTCTTTGCAACCATTTTAATGATGGAATTTTTCTTTTGATCATAGGAGATTGCATAGATATCTGATACCTCATATATTGTCTTTGGTATTTTATGATCACCCCATGTGAGCTTGTTTCCTAGGCTACCGGTGGTGTATATTTGTTCAAGATTGGGCTCTTGAACTTCCTTGTTGTGCCTCGTAGGTCCAGCTTCTACTTTTTTCTCGTTGGGTATTTGAGTATTGGGAAGAATAGAGATGTAGGGTACAGACTTGTGACCTACTTGCTCATTGGTCGTCGAACCACTAATTTCCTTTTGCGGGGATTCTTTTTTTGATTCTTCCGATTCGAACTTGTCCTCCAGATCTGCTTTGGTTTCTAATGCATTGGGTCCCTTTGTGTCGAGGCCACTTTTGGCTTCTGTTTCCTCTCGTGAGACCTCCTTGTCTTAAAATTTAGGCTCAGGGGAAGAAGTCTTCTCAGGACCCTTTTACTATTGGACATGCACAGGGGTGTCATGAGATGGCTCCGGGCTCTCATCGTCACTATATATATGTATAAGATTGCTCAGGGGATTAGGTGCTTATGTTTATATCAATGCTCGACCTTTCTTTGGTTAAATTGTCCCATAGACCGAGGGATTGACCGACGATGTTGTGAATTCAGGATTGCCTAACCCATTGGTGTTACCGGGATTTATGGAACCAGGGCTGCTTGGCTCCGTCGGTCCGCCTTCTCAGATACCAGTTGGAAGTGCAGGTGTTATGATGAGGTATGGATCATCCTTCATTCAGTTCATTAGCAGCTAGCTTTTCTGCCACAAAAGTTCACCCATCTCCCATGAAAATTCAATTTCAGGGGAATCCCTGGTTTGTACTAGGGATGCCTGATAATCCCCTACCACTTCGATGTCTTCTTGTGAGTTTCCCATTGCTTCGCCCAGTTCAAATGCTACCATTTCATCCCAGGTCTTGAGAATATCTTGAACTGTCCTCTCTAAGGATGTCGCTTTCTCTTCCTAAATCATGGCCTTGAACCTGGTTGTTCGAGGATCAACCATCCTTGCCACCACCTCATTCTAGTATTGAGAGTTTTCGATGAAAAAATAATCTTCAAACTAGTCATGGGCATAAGGCCAACAAGATGATACCTATGATGTGCATTGTAGGACTAGGCCCTTGGGGTCGTGTTTGCGAAAACGACCAGTTTTGAACCAGAATTCCAATTGGCTTAGCCCTTATTTCTTAGCATGCGCAGTGTCTTTGACCATGTAGAAGCCAATATGAAACCCATAAGGTATGAAGGCCCACTTCTTGTCTTTTACTAAAGTGACATTATATCCTTTCAGAATGGTTTGATAGAAAATTTACCCTAACACTAGTTGATCGGGAACATATATGGGTAACAAATGGGGTGCCCCTGTGGCACCCAAAACCCTGATATAGGTCTCGCATTCATCTAGATACCAATGACCTACTTTCGATATAACCTTTTTTTCTTCATCCAACAGCCTTGGGAACTCTTTCTTGAACAACAAAGAATGAATGCATGCAATAAACTAGTCACAGACAAGAGAATAGGATTTTTTGTACCCATTTTCCCATAAGATGATGAAGTATAAATGGACTAGGAGTTTGGAGGAGTGTCAGTTTAAGTTCATTCCAAAAAAAACATTCCTGGAATAGATGACGTCCCACAGATATGAGGCCATGTAGAAGGAGAGGGTTTCTCCCTCTTTCGGTGTCTGGGCTTGTCATATACAAGTACTCAGCTGTTTGGAGATGATGGCACCCCAATTGAAGCTCGTGCCTGAAATGGCCACCATATAAGCTAGAGGCATCCAAGCCTCTGAAAACTGGGAACAATATTTATCCCCATGCAACCTGCAGAGAAGAGCCATCAGGTATATGTATGGTTCCCTTAGATTGGTCGTTGAATACTAGTCGACAGTCTGGTTCATGAATTTTTTGTCGTCCCTCCACCATGACGCCATGATTTCACTGGTGTCGTGTGCTGCATAGAAACTTACAACTAAATCAATCCTCGGCTTTTCTTGTGGCTTCCTGAGCTTGTAGTAACTTTGGACCTCTGAAGGCAAGAAAACCGCGATGCATTCATCGTTATCTTCATTAATCCAACATTTTTGTGCATTAGTGTGGTCAATGAGCCACTTTAGGAGCTCAATGCAAGGGAACACCAGAGTCTGACTTGCCACCATGTGTAGATAATCCTTATGGATATTTGGGAGAGCATCATGATCGAGTCTTCTTGTATTAGGGTCGTTGTGCAGGGTATACTCGAGGGGTTATTCCCTATTGATTTTCTTTAACAGTTCTTCCTAGTGAGGGATTGTTGCTTTGGCTCCAATGTTAGCCTCTATGTTTCCGAAGGCCAGAGGCTGGACGAAGGATTTCTTGGTGGTTGTCTTAATGATGGACACCGGATTTGGAGTGAATTCTATTTTCCTTGCAACTATTGGGGAGGGGCCCTCTCCTACTTCTGGTTCTTGCAGCTTTGGCACTCTTGGGGATTTTCTGGTGGAGGGTTTCTTTGGAGGCATTGTTCCTACAATTTAAATGACCCTTTAAACAGATGTATAGAGAATCATTGGGTGGGAACATATAAAATGAAACATAATACACCACAAGCGGATACACACCTATAATGCTTGCTAATACAATTGTCTAATACTCACTGAACCTTGGATGCCTTCTTCAGATTGTTAGCCTCTCTCTTCTGTGTGTTAAGAACTCCTTTCCACGCAGAATAGGTTCATATAGAATAACTCAAAAGAATATAATGGGAGGGATCCTATCAGTCGTATCAATCAGTTAATGCGAGTAATGAACTTAATTCCAAACAAACTATTGTCATATCTATGCAAATAAATTCCAACTCGGTTGACGGTGGAGGCGTGGAGGGAGGTGCATTGTATCAGTAGGCTTACATGGTCCACTTTAATTTGCGCATGAAACAAAAACTAATCCACAATCTGTGGATTAACTAACACTTTAAATGCATCGTACCTAACATATCTAAGGGCTAAAACATCTTGTCACGTCGTGTCTCTCCGATGTATAGATCGGGGATCGGTTACTATCTTTGTGTACATTTTCATTAATGTGCTCCTGGTAAACACTCTCGATGTTGATGGTATCGAGGATCAGGAAAAGTTTAAGAACGTAGTTTCTTGTCGGGTTATCATATTTTCAAATGTTTGACTCCAAAATCGTTTCAGGAGTCGGCGATCAGCGATACCATTCTTCTCCTTGTGCGATGCTTACTCTTCTCATTTTTATGCTGATGTCGGATGAATCGATCTTCGATGGTATTCTTACTAAATCTCATTTGCAAAAAGAGAGGGACTTGCATCTGCTGATGTTGATGAATATCGATCTTCAACAATATTGGTTTTCATGAACATTTCTTATCACACTTACATCTCTTTGATGTTTAATCCCTTAAGCACACCCGGAGATGCTTTGACTGTTTATTTCTTAATTAATTGTTAAGTTAGTCTCTTTTAAAATTAAGGGGATTCTTTATATGTTCAGGCAAACTTTACACAATTCAAACATGAAAACATAAAAGATAATCATAGGTAACAGGTTTATACTGAAATAGAAAATGCAAAGGATTAAGTGGTACCCAAAAAGAATAAAATGGACATAGAATTTTTAAGGGTGTGTTGAGTGCTCAAAAAATGACGATTCACTGGGTGAGAGAAGAATCTCTCTCTCTCTCTCTATCTATCTCTCTCTCTCTATCTCTCTCTCTCTCTTTTTAATTTATTGGAAGTATTGTTTTAGGGCTTGGCCATTTACAATCAAGATCAAAAGCGCTGGAGTAAGTGATCTAACATATTGGATGTCAACCGACTCAGGAATGCAGGTGATAGAAATACGCCCAAGAACAGGCATGAAACTTCCTCATCTAGTTCCTCTCCCCTTCCCCATCAGACAGATGAGACAGCTAGAGAAATAAAATCGCTTGCTGCCAAGATGGAGAGGTGGGAATTAGAGGGGAAGCCCATGTGCAGAAATCCCTAGAACACTGATAATAGAGGTTTCAGACGACCTGCTAACAATATGCCTCAGGTTTTTCGAAGGGAATAAAGGGGAAAAGATAGAGATGATCAAAGGGTTCAAACCCCCCTCCAAAACAACCTAGTTGATCATGAGGAAAGAGAGGAGATAGACGAATTTGGCCCCGAAATTCACTGTATTGAAGAAACTCCCCCTTTTCCCCATTTGACGCAGTCCGCATATGAAGAATCTATGATGAGCGCTCAAATTCATGAGTTGGGGAAAGAGAAAAGGGCCGGTCACATTTCTAACAGATATAATCTCAGGTCGAGAAGGAAAGAAGGAGACTTGGACAGCCCAGACCAGCCCCTCATAGCAGAAATACCTACTAGATCTACAGCAGCCGCTACTAAGGATAAAAGAGCTCAGAGTGCTTTGCCAGTAGTCAAAGAACCCGTCATCAAGGTAAGGGAATCTACTAAGCCCATTCCATCCTTTAATGTTGAACATGAAATTCAAAATATCAGGATCCCCATCCCCCTCTCAGAGCTAGTTAAAAACAAAGATTTTAAAATATCCCTCTCTAAGATGCTACAATCTGAGTACCCTCATCCCCCCTCTGACTCAGTAAACCTTCAAGATGAGAAGCCAACCTTCATATTAGGCCCTATGGTAGAAGACATAGATGACTCATCCCCCCCCTTATACACATCCCTGAACATACATGATAAAGTGCTGCATAACTGCCTCATGGATTCAGGGGCTTCCCATAACCTTATGCCAAAAATAGTCATGGAAGAATTGGGACTGGAGGTGACAAGAACTTATCATAATTTATATTCTTTCTATTCAAGGAGAGTGCAGTGTCTAAGATTCATCAAAGACCTGGTGGTTTCCCTGTTTCAGTTGCCCATGAAAAGTGTGGTCATGGATATTGTGGTAGCCGACATTCCCCCCAAATTTGGTATGTTATTGTCTAGATCGTGGATTAAAAAGCTTGGAGGGAAACTACAGATGGATATCACATACGCCACCATTCCGGTCTTCGGAGGGGAACAAAGGAGATTATACAGAGAAGCCCAACTAGCATATATTGTCAGTGATGAAGCAGACCCTACCAATCACCCCATCTTTGCACTTGACACCAACTTGGGGTCTAGTTTGTTGCAGCTTACCGATGCCCCTGAAAGGCCTTTACAGATCAGAAAAATGCCCATCTTTAATCAAGAGATGCCCCCTCTAACCGCCTCTGTTTGGAAAATGTTCTTCGACGGAGCTTCCTCTAAAATGGGTGCAGGATCTGGGGTGATTTTCATATCTCCCTGTCAAGAGACTATGTCTCTGTCATACAAGCTAGAATTTGAAACCACCAATAATGTGGCAGAGTATGAAGCCCTTGTTCTAGGTATGAGAGATGCAAAGGAAATGGGAATAAAGGAGATGGCCGTGTTCAGAGACGCGGAATTGATTATCCAGCAGGTCAGGAATGTTTATCGGGCCAAGCATCCTCGGCTCAGGAGTTACAAAAATGAGGTATGGGACCTGATTGATAATTTTTTCTCAGCTTTCAATATTACTTTTGTCCCGAGGGAAGACAATACCTCAGCCGACTCCTTAGCGGTCTCGACTAGTCTGTTCAAGGTCCCTTTGCCGCTGAAGATCCACGGTGAGGTTGAAGTAAGATACAGGCCCTCTGTACCAGACAATGTCAAACACTAGAAGGTGTTCGAAGATGATCTAGAAATTGAAATGTTTCTACAATCTTTGGACGAATTTTCTGCGTTGCACATTGACCAGGATCTCGACCTGGAAGGTGACCCTCTTCCTGAGGAGTTTTTAAATAAAATCGCTAATCATCAGATCATTCAGCTGCCCAACAATCACATTTCGAGAGGACTCATCCCTTTAGAAAGATTGTTCAATGGGAATGATGTGCCAGTAAAGGGAAGGATATCAAATGAATATGCCGAGACAACCGAATGCAACATTGGCACATCGCAGGAGCCCAGGTTTGTCAAATTATCAAGTAGTTTGACGAGAGAATAGAAGGCCGAATATACTGAGTTGCTAAAAGAGTTTGCTGATGTGTTTGCATGGACGTATGAAGACCTCAAGACCTATGACACATCCATCATTGAGCACAAGATCCCACTAAAGGAAGAGGCTAAACTCTTTCGACGGAAGTCGAGATAGATAAATCCCACGTTGCTACTTGTCATGGAGAAAGAAGTAAAGAAATTGTTAGATGCCCAAATTATTGTCCCCTTGAGATATTCCGAATGGGTGGCCAATTTGGTCCCAGTAAGGAAGAAAAGCAGAGAAATCAGGCTTTGTGTCGATTTCAGGAACCTAAATAGAAGTTGAAAGAAAGACAATTGCCCCCTACCCAAGATGGAACATATATTGCAGAGGGTAATTGGTGCATCCAGGATATCCATGATCGATGGGTTTTCTGGCTATAATCAGATATCGGTCATGCTTGAGGACAGGGAGAAGACGACCTTCAGCACTCCTTGGGGCACATTCATGTATTCCAAAATTCCATTTGGGTTGATGAATGCAGGAGCAACATTTCAACGAGCCATGGATATAGCCTTCATCGGAGAAAAAGACCAATTCGTAGTGATCTACCTAGATGACATCACAGTTTTCTCCAGGTCTGGTAAAGAGCACCATTGTCACTTAAGGAAAGTTTTCTCGAAGTGCCGGAGATTTTGCCTTTCCCTAAATCCCAAGAAGTCCCTGTTCACTATGATGGAGGGAAAGCTGCTAGGCCATATAGTATTGGCGGAAGGAGTAAAAATTGATCCCAACAGGGTGGAGGCAATTCAAGCCTTGTCACTTCCCAGGTCTAAAAAAGAGGTTCAGGCCTTTTTGGGGAAAATTAATTTTCTAAGGAGGTTTGTCTCAAATTTTTTTGAGCTAGTGAAACACATCACGACCATGCTCAGGAAGGGAAACGAAGTGAAATGGACTGCAGAGCCCAGGGCCTCTTTTGACCAAATAAAAAGGGCATTGAATGAGGCACCTGTGCTAATCAGTCCTGACTATTCCAAAGAGTTCCTAATTTTCTCCTTTGCTTCTTTTGATACAGTGGCGATGGTCTTACTGCATAAAAATGAGAAAGGGCATGAGCAGCCCATCGCCTTCTTTAGCAGGGCATTAAGAGACGCAGAGAGCAGGTATGAAATCATGGAGAAACAAGCCTATGCCTTAGTAAAATCTCTTAAATCTTTCAGAGTCTATGTCTTGCATTCAAAAGTAACAGCATATGTTCCTTCAGCTTCCGTGAAGGACATCCTTGTGCAGCCCGACGTAGATGTGAAAAGAGGCCGATGGATCACTAAAATTATCTTAGAGATAAAACCCACCAAGTTGGTTAAGGGGAAAGGTTTAGCCAAGCTACTGGTTGAATCCAACTGCGAAGCCTTGGGAGTTAGTTTCATCAATACTCGCCCAGGATCTCAGCAAAATGAATCGCCCAACCAATGCTCTCAAGATGGCTTATCGCTAGCAGAATGTGCCTAGTATCGTGACATTCTGTATTTTCTGCAGGAGTTGAAGCCCCCCGATGGAACGGGAAAAAGTAAAGCGAGGGATCTTAAGCTCAAGGTGGTCAGGTATTGCCTCATTGACCAAAACTTGTACTGGAAATACCCTCTAGGGGTATTTCTGAGATGCCTGGACCCGCAGGAGGCCTAGAAGGTTACGTTTGATTTTCATAGTGGCCTTTGCAGAGGTCATCATTTCTGGAAGACCACAACCCACAAGATACTCCGAGCTGGGCATTACTGGCCCACTTTATTCCTCGATGTTTGCAGGGAGATTAGATCTTGCACCAAATGTCAAAAGTTCTCAGGAAAACAACATCTCAAATCGCTTCCATTGAAGCCTATAGTATCTCCAACCCCTTTTTAGCAGTAGGGTTGGAATTCATTGGAGAAATTCATCCTCCCTCAAGTGGTCAACACATATGGATTCTGACAGCAACAGATTATTTCACCAAATGGATAGAAGATGTCCCCACCAGAGGCACATCACACAAAGTAGTTATCAGCTTCCTGGAGGATATCATAGCCATATTTGGCTGTCCCAGTAGGATCGTCACCGATAACGCTGCTTCTTTCAAGTCTGAGCCTCTAATCAAGTTCTACGAGCAGTTCCAGATCTCACTAGTTCACTCCACCCCCTACTATCCCCAAGGAAACGGTTTAGCAGAGTCCTCCAACAAAATCCTGATAAGGATCATTAAAAGAATATTGGAGGACAACAAAAGGGCCTGGGATTCAAAGTTGAAATTTTCTATGTGGGTCGATCGTGTCACAACGAAGAAGTCTCTGGGCACTTCGCCATTTCAACTAGTCTACGGAGCATAGGCGGTTTTCCCTACTCAACTTGCCTTACCTGTGGCGAAGTTATTTCAAGACTACGAGGGAGAACCAGATCATATGATCAGAAGAATTCATCATATAGTGGAAGTGCAGAAAATTAGAGAACAAGTGAGGGACGCAACTTACAGTCATCAGCAGAAGATCAAACAGGATTTTGATAGAAAGGTCAGGAAAAAGGAGTTCGAGATCGGGGATTTGGTATTTAAGTGGGATGCACCCAGACAGGATAAAGGCAAACACAACAAGTTTGACGCCCTATGGATCGGCCCCTTCAAAATATCTGAGATTTTCTCCAACAACACATACGAGTTGTAGGATCTGGAGGGTGAAGAGGTTTTCAACAGCCCAGTGAATGGGCATTTTCTGAAAAAATGTTTTATTTGAGCCTTAGACGGCTCCTCTGTTTGTAAATATTGTCCTTTTTACCTTTGTGTATTTTCTTTTTACATGTTTTCGACTTAATAGGTGACTCCATAGCCCAATAGAAAGGCACTGAAGCTGCGGAAGGAGTTCTTAGAGCGATATTTCTTGTCTCAGGATTAGGCGTACCCAGGTCTGCATTTTGCACAGGAAGCACCCGAGCATAACATGAGAGAATCCCGTTTTTTAGCAGCAAGTCAAGCGAGTGGGAAAAGTTTTGCCATCGGCGGCCGAGATCCATCCGTAGAAGTGGATCGATGGCCATTGGGTTTTCGGGGCCGACCAGTTGCCCAGCGTTTAGCAAGGCGAAGCGCCATGGTTCAAAACAAATCTAGACCGTCTGATCTCACCGAGACAGGTGGCAACCTGTCGACATATCGCGGATCAGGTTTCAGGAAACAGGGAGCTCTCAGCTCATTGCACTTGGAAGTGTCGATCGGAGAAACTCCGAAGCACCCTTCGAACGAAGCCCAGGGTCTCAGCCCCAGGTCGTATCAAGAAAGCGGGTAAATGGGGGGAAAACATATTTATAATAGTAAATAATATCTAGGCCATCCATCTGAAGGATGCACGACACGTATCTACTTCATGTCGGCGTTTGGGAATTCACACGGTAAGATCTCCTCATCACTTCACCCGTCGAAACCCCAAATCTCGAAGCTCTGAAAGCGCCCAGAGTCGGGCCCATGGTTTTGGTGCCTGGTCATCAAGAAGGAGGTCTGGAAGAGGGGCACTTTCATTTTCATTTGGCTGAAGGTTCCGAACTAAGTCTCGGAAGGGGGGCACTGTGCTCTTCAGACTCCAGTTTGACGTGATCTGGATCCCGATACCTTCTCAGAATGGATAAAGAAGAGAGAGGGTGGGTGAAACCTCGCATCACTCATTTATTGCAGAGTATGTAGGTCCCAGCTAAAATGCTACCCGAGAGGGTCCCCTGTACCAGTTCTCTTCAGGAAGGCCATGCCGAGTCTTCAACTCGCCAGAGGAACCTGCACACGCCAATTCAACATTCAAAGGGCTCAGCTACCCCCTGGCGTGAGCCATGCTAAATTAAAGAGGCATATGATAGGGGAACAAAGGACATATTTGATTGAGGAGACGTCACCCATTGAAAGTTTTGAGATGCCTCTACTGGGTGACAGGAAGGGAAGAGTATATGTAGGCATTTTTCCCATTTTGTAATGATCGATGGTAGAGAAGAGCTCCCTACTGTAAATTTTTAACAGATATTCTAGTTTGTTGGTTATGCATCTGTATATGAGATATCTTGTTTTATGACAGAGAATTTTTCTTACTCCATCTAATTTCTGTCTCATGCTAAGAGAGGTCGTGATTGACTGATTCGTGCGAATTATTGCAGTTATGTTATGATAAAAGATTTATTGTTGCATTACTGCATTCTCTGGCTTTTGCGTTTGAATGTAAGATGATATTGCATTTGGACGTCTTCTTCCTCAACATGTTAGAAACCCGATGTTAATAACAGACCCCTGCTTTCCTCTTATATAAGTCTTCCGCCTGTTCACCCTTTACTACAGCTCACTGTCTGAAGTTTATATAAGACCTCACTCACCTATGTATGCCTGGCCTAGTTTTGGAGTTGGAATGATATTGTTTTGAGTTGGCTTCCATTCGGTCACCCCATCTATAAGCTACTGTGACATAAAACTGATGGGCGTCGGGCTCTGCTCCTGCTAGCAATCCGGGAGTGACTTCCATCGCCAACAAGGTTCCCCCCTCAGATTCTGCAACTGATAATTTCTTTCCCCAATCTTCTCAGCCACCTGGAAAGGTCCAAGCCATAGATTCTGAAACTTAGAATGCTTCCCTTTTGGTTCATTTTCTCTATGCCATTTCAAGACTAAGTCTCCTACTTCAAAGTTATTTTCTTTAGTCTTATGCTTATCAAACCATCTTTTCACTACTTGTTGGTGAGCTAGGAACTTTGACTTAGCCTTTTCTCTCTCCTCTTCCAACATGAGCAGAGTGTTGATTCTTTGTTGTATGGCTGATGAAGGTTCCTCATTGGAATGTTGGGATAGTTGAAGAGATGGGAGATAGAGCCCATTTGGGAGGATGGATTATTTCCCGTAGACCAAAAAGTATGGGGAATTTCCTATAGCTTCTTTGGGTGTAACCCTATCGGCCCATAGAGCAGTATGGAGTAGATTATGCCAATTTTTTTGGTTATCTTCAACCGTATTATTTAATATTCTTACCAGGTTTTTATTAGTTGATTCTACCACACCATTTCCCTGAGGATAATAATTTGCAGAAAATTTAACTATGATTCCTTTGTCCAGAGAAAAATCTGTCAATAGGGTGGAAGAAAAGTAATATGCATTGTCAAAGACCAGACCAGAAGGGACACCAAACCTCATGATCAATTTTTTTTCTATGAATTGGATTACTACCTTCTCGTTTACATGAGTCAGAGGAATGTCCTCTTCCCATTTCGTGAAATAGTCGGTGGAAGTAAGAATGTACTTGTGCAGTTTTGAAGAGCTAGGTGTAATTTCTCCTACGATATCCAACCCCCACTGGTCAAAAGGCCTAGAGACAGTCATAGGTTGGAGTGGGACTACTGATATCTTCTCCTTTCCAGTGATTATTTGACAAGTCTTACAATTTCTAGCGTAAACATGAGCGTCTTTGAACAAGGTGGGCCAATAATAGACAGCTCTTAGAATCTTATGAGCGGTGGTGTTTCCTACGAAATTTCCCCCGGCGGGGCCATCATGGTGTTCCTTCAACACTTTGTCCATGTCTTCACATTCAAGAAATATTAATAGTACTCCATCATAATTACTTTGGAAGAGCACTGAATTTATAAGGAGATATTGTGTAGATTTTAATCTGAGGGCTCTCCTTTCTTTAGGGTTGAGATTTTTGGGACAAGTCCCGTGATGTAGAAGATAAGTTAAATCCTTATACCAAGAGTCTTGTCCTAGGGAGATGTATGATACTTCGCCACACCATAGTGCCATTTCATTCTCCCATCCAAAATCTTCATTTACTTGATCCCGGGCTTCAACTGCAATCTTGCATAACCCTTGTCCTTTTACTAGTCTAGCAGGCTTTATATCCAGATCAAATTCCTGGACTACTGCCATCCAGTTCCCTCTTATTTCCCCCATTTCTTGTTGGGTAAACAAGGATTAGACTGCAGGGTGTGGCACAATCACTTTAATGTGATTCTTGAGGATGTAAGACCTGAAATGCTTTACTGCCTTATAAACCGTGTAGGCTTGTTTGTCTATAGAAGGATAATTGAGCTCAACGCCTTGAATATTAGTAATCATAAATTACACTGGGGCTTCATTGTTGTCATTATCCTTCTGTGTCAAAACTATAGCTAATGATTGGCCAGAGGCAAAAGTATAAAGGAAAAAGTATCTATTGAAATCGGGACTTCACAACACTGGGGCCTTGGATATAACAACTTTGATATTGTTGAAGGCATATTTTCGCTCATCATCCCACTTAAATTTGACATCCTTTCAAATCATCTTTTGTAAGGGTTTAATGATTTCTGCGAAGTCGGGAGTTAGCTTCCTCACAAAATTTATTTTCCCGAAAAAGGACTGCATAAATTTCTTGTTATGGGGTAATGGAAGTTGAGATATGGCCTCAATCCTTTCTAGGTCTATGTGAATCCCTACTTGAGATATAATGTGACCTAACATATTACCTTCCTCGACACCAAAGATAGTTTTTTTTGGGTTTAAGGATATACTGTATTTCCTACACCTTTCAAAAATTTAAGTTAGGTGTTGGATGTGCTCTTCTCTATTCTTCGAATATACTATTATGTCATCTAGATACACTACCACACATTTATTGATTAATCCCTAGAAATACACATCCATGGCCCTTTGGAAGGTCGATCCTGCATTAATTAACCCAAAAGGCATGCGTTTATAAGAAAAGGTTCCCCATTTAGTTCATAAGGTGGTTTTTAAACGATCTTCCTCTGAAACCAGGACTTGGTTGTAACCTGAGAACCCATCTAGTAGAGAGAATATATCTGAAACAGACACGGTCTGCAGGAGTTGTTCCATCGGTAGGACTGGGTAATTGTCTTTTTCTGAAGCTCTGTTGAGGTTCCTAAAATCTACGCATGAGCAAATTTCTCCTAACTTTTTCCTCACTGGAACAAGATTTTCTACCGAGGAGGAATGCCTAACCTGGAAAATGATCTTGACATATAAAAGTTTCTTTAATTCCTGATACATGAGAGGTTCTATGGATGGGTGATACTTTCAAAGATTATGTTGGAAAGGTTTCACTTTGGGTTTTAACGGGATGGTGTGTTGAATGATGCAGGCATCATATGTTTTCAAATCCCTGTAGGACATGTTGATGGGTATTAAATCCCTTGACTCAAAAGTAGGAACCAAACTTTCCACTGAGGCCTAATTAGACTCTGCATCGTTTATGATGGAATGGTTCTCTAGATCTTGTGATCCGACTAATTTATCGATGGGATTTGTGTTTTCTTGTGAAGGCTCTTCCTTCAGTTAGGACTATTATTCTCTGTATTTTCTCTTGAGTGGGGCTAGTATGAGAGATGCAAGCCAGTATAAACCAACTTGACTAGTAACAGGATTGATCTTTAACTACTGGAAAGAGGCTGAGCTTAGGATAAACCACTGATCAAACATGCAGACAATGATTCTATGCCAAAGGGCCTAGTACTAATACATTAACCAAATCAGAATCCAATCACTGTCTGAGAGACTAATTATCAGAAAGAAAGTACATATGTAATAAGATGATGGAAAGCAAAATATTTCATCTACCATAACCATGAATCACATAATAACGCAACGATTTATCTCCATCATGAAAGAAAAGAACATTAAGGCATTGCACCAGATAACTTAACAACATAATTAATTTCTCTTACTCATTACTGCATCATTCATGAAACAGGATAGGAAGTAGTTCTTCTCCAAGTCCAATCACATTGCATCTGATGGAAATAGTTTGTCTCTGGTCCAGAATGACTTCTAAATTCATAGCAGTCTCAAAATAATTATCCACCGCCAAAAATAAAGAGTTCTTACAACAACCATAGACCTTTGACTAATTGGTCGATGTCCTTATTTATAATATAAAATTCAACCGAAATTAACATCTAAGTAAAGTTTGAACCAAACAAAAATCGCCACATGGCGTGATCATCCAATAGTTTCCTTATCAGTTCACTCGAGATATTTCTTGAAAAGGGTGACTTCTTTCACATTCAGACCAACTGATAAACACATCTTCACAGGTTTGAGCCCATGGGAATTTGTGTTGTTCCATTGGGGCTACATATAATCCTTTGATATCTACTGCACATGCTCGATACTTTACCAAACTAGCGTTCAACTATTGCAGCATGGTTTGAGCTTTGATCAGGTATTCTGCGAATTGTTGCACTTGCCCTGAACTTGCATCAGTTATCATTGTGCATTCTTCGGTCCATAGAGAGTATTGTTTGGTATGCATCTTGAATACGTCGCTCAGGTTGATAAATTCGTCGAGGGTGCCAAATTCGGGGAGCCCCAAATTCTTCATTGCTCTAATGATTTAGTTTAGGTGTTTCTTTTGAGTTCTTCGGTGAGATCACGGGATGAGCTTTGTTCGGTAGTCGGGAGGATTTTTCCTACAATCAAGGTAGAGTTAGTTTAGCTATTAAGAAACCTATGATAAGACATAAAAAAACCAAAAAGATTAATGCATACCTGCGTAGCTCGCTAGTCCCGGTCATTTTAATACTTACGTGATCCTAGATGCTCCTTTGAATGACCTGTGATGACCTAGCCAAAGTCGTTGCTCCTCTTCATTTTGAATGAATTATGTCAACATGCCATAGGGTGGAAAATAAAGTACGACAAACATCAACATATAAACCATCATAGTAATTAATTGGCCTTTGGGGCCGAAAGGAGGAGTCGAAGATGGGTGTGCACGTGTATGCTCCCAAAAGGTCGAATATCATAAAGGTAAAGTCATTAAATGCCTCCAGAATCTATATCATCAAGCGTGTCAAACATCATTCATCAATAACGAAGGTTTAGAAGTTCAAAATGATTGGAAGGATCATACTGCACATTCCCTGCAACTCTGATTTGGCAGTGTTTATATGTTGTAGATCGCGTTTGTTGAGAAGTTGTGGCACGTCGAGTCTTCAAAACATCATGTCATGAGGTGCAAGTGTTTTATTGGCACACTCTGTTTCTCTCCTTCATTTCTCTATAAATTATAGGAGTTCTGGGGGGAATTCTATGCATATGCCGAGTCTTAAATCCTCTGGAATTCTAGTCTGGCGATTTTATCTTGGCGAAGTCCCACGTAATAGTACTTTATCACCTACATACGCTTGAGTCCCTATGTTGTTGCATTATGGGATCTCCTTCAAACACGAGGTGGGGTCTAAGAGGAAGCTGGAGTGCCAGGTTCGAGCCCCAGCGTTCCTGAGACTCTTTCTTATTGGCTTGCCATGTACTTGAAACTCCAACAGGAGGTACATGCATTTGCTTGGAGACGACATCAGCGTCTCCAACGGAGCTTGGGGTGGAAAAAGGTACATCTGAAAGAGCCATGCTGGGAACAGTGCCTTCTTCGGAGACAAAACCATGAAGAAGAGGAAGGCCTAGAAAAAAATATAAAAAAGGGAGGAAGATCACCTCTGAGCTAAGTCGAGCATATGTCAAGCCATTGAGGGGTTTGCGATGCTTACCAACTGGTCAGAGCCAGTTGGGAGTACCGGTAAAGGAGACAAGAGATGAAAGGGAAGGGAAAAAGAATCGGGCACTTTCGTCGAAAGTCCCGCTCAGCAGTTAGAGCAGGCTCAACTCGTAATAGCCGAAATCTACCAATAAAATAGAGAGTTACGACGTCAGTTTGCAGAAAAAGACCAAGAGATATCGTCGTCGTAGGGTTGAGCATGGTTTGGCTGCAGAGATGGCTTTGGGAAGCACAATATACAATTATGCAATTGTGTGAGGCGCAGCAGATGGTGGGAGAAAATAACATAGTGAAAGGCGCGAGTAGTAACCTGGGGAAAGGTTTGTGTGTAGGGGACACAAAATGGGCAGTTTTGTGCCTTGTATTTTCCCAAGCGACACTTGACAATTTTCTCTTTTTCTCTTTTGTTGTATAGATATTCATGGTCTCATTTCCACCAGGCCGATTGGTCATGGCGTCGGTGTGGCTTATTTGTATGTGATCCGAACTCGGTGGGAACCTTTAATACTAAATATCGACAGTGTTTTGAATGTATCACGCTTTGTTATATAATCTTTTTTTCGCATAAATTATTAGATTCTTGTGATTATCATTGTTACACTGTGAGTTTGTTAATACTTTCCCTTGTAAAAGTTTTGATGTTGATTGATGGTTCTTTGGGGTTATCAACCCTGGATCATTAGAAATATTTAATCATAAAAAAAAGGCATTCGGCTAGTGGGTAAGGGTCATATTTGGGATCTCACTCGTGTCGAAAGCACTAAGAAAAGACTAGTCGCCAAGATTGTCGATACTGGGTGGTATCGGGGTTATTATTAAAACAAGAAATTAATCATTTTGCAATCACTAGTGCTGAACTTGTTTCGGGAGTTCGACGGCCAACAATGTCACTCTTCTATTTGTGTGGCATTCACTATTACACGTTTTCCGAAGACAGACTTCTTTAGCGAGTCAGGGAAAATTCTGGGTCATTGATTCCTAGAGTAGTTGTTAAGTCTTTTTAGAGTTAAGATGATTTTTTGTTGTATGTTCAAGTAAACTTTAATCAATTCAAACATGAAACAAATAAGATAAGCAGAAGTATCAATTTCATAATGAGGTGAAAATAGTCAAATGCAAAAGATCGGGTGGTACCCAAAAAGAAAATGGTCATAGATTGTTTTTAGGGTGTGTTGAGTGCTCAACAAATGGTGATTCACTCGGTGAACCCAGAATCTCTACTTCTACTTCATTTCCCTTGAGGTATTACCGAACCACAAAGTAGATATCTCTAGTATTTCTTTTATCCGTATTAATTGATTTTATTATA